>ML296540.1:0-107981 GCA_005239495.1 Nicotiana undulata
CCTCAGTACTATGAGCGGCTGATGATGGTCGAGGGGCACAAGTTTTCTGATATCATCAAGCTGAGAGAGTGAATCGAGGAAGGTATAAAAAACGGTATGGTTACTAATTTTGAAGCTTTACAGGCTATCAATAAAGCTCTGCAATCTGGTGGTGTGTCCAAGAAAAGGGATGTAGGAGCCTTGATGGTGGCACAACAAGCCAAGTCCCCTCCCAAATACCAAGTATACCCCGCACCTTCCTTCACATACCAACCAGCTCCAAGCTACCAAGCACCCTCACCTCAATACCAAACACCCTCACCCACCTACCAAGCTCCACCACCCACATATCAGCCTACCTCGCCCAGATACTCCCAACCAGCTCCCGTTTATAATGCCTACAATTCCCAACCTTCTCACTACCAATCACCACCTAATCGCCAAAACTTCCCAAGACCTCGCCCAAACTTTGACCGTCGTCCACCAAAACTGTATACCGCCATAGCTGAACCCATTGACCAATTATACGAAAAGCTCAAAGCCGCCGGTTATGTCATACCCATTCCCGCTGTCACCCCTGAGAACCCTTCTCAGTGGGTCAACCCAAACAAAACCTGTGCTTATCACTCCGGCATGAAGGGACACACCATCGAGGAATGTCGTTCCTTGAAGGACAACATACAGACCCTCATAGATAACAAGATCATTGTAGCCAAGGACCCTGCTCCTAATGTTCGCAATAATCCGCTGCTTCACCATAAGGGTGGTGTCGACATGATTGAGGTTGATGATGACTGGGATCCCGAGGGATCAATTGGATTGATTGCAGAGGGTGATCGGAAGAAGCCTGCAACTACTCTTAATCCGATCGTGGTCCAGATGCATCCATCTGAGGAAGCTAAGGTAAACATGTCCATTCCACTTGAGTTTGAATCGAGACCACCCGCAAAGGAAAAGGCCCCAGTGCCGATCGAAGTCGAGTTTGTACGATCGCTCGAAGTTGCAGTCCGACCATCTATTAACATATACTCCGGCAGGAATAAGAATGACCACACTTATTCCAGCGGCAATGTCAACAACGTCACCCTTTTACTTAGACGCCATTCTGTGGGACTATACCGCTGAAGCAAGGAGAAAGGTAAAGGAAAGTCTGAAGAAGCCATCGCTGCACAGGGAATGGCAAGAACTGGCAGAGTTTATACCCCTGAACATTTGGCCAAATCTAGCAAGCATGCCAACAATCGTCCCCCCATCATTGAAACAGGTTAAGACGATCAGTGGAGAAAGATACAAGCCAATGAGTACTCAATCCTCGACCAGTTGAACAAAAAACCATCTCAGATATCCATCCTCTCCCTATTACAGAACTCTGAAACACACATGACCGCTATGCTAAGGGTGTTGAGTGAAGCATACGTGCCAGACATTATCACCAGTGGGGAAATAGCCAACATGGTTGTATTGGTAAAAAATAGCTTTACACGTATCCATAATCTGGATGACTCAGCCAATTACGTGGACCAAAGAAAACAACACACGTGGAGGAAAAAATACACGGAGGCAAGGGATAAAAGAGATACGGTTAATATACTCTCTTATATAATAGCCATGAGAAAGAGGCACGGTTGAAATAAATCCAGACAAAGCAACGAGCAGGTACAAGATTAACTCAACAGGCACGTAATTGATTTATCAATCACGAGTATATCAGATACGGGAAACCAAATCAAGAAGAAGAGCCACGATCATGACGAATCTAGACACAATAATGAGCAGATTCAAGGATCAACAGTTAATATTATATACATTACGTAACTCCTAAAATAACAGTTACGATTCACCATTGTAACGTCTTATTAATGTATTAATTAGTCATTAATGAGCCATTATTATCGGAATCCAAAAGTTGTACTAGGAGAATCTCCCTATAAAAGGGAAGAAGAGGTAACAAACAAGGGCATCGAGATTCTCGAATACAAACTATTGTACTTCTCATATTGCTATTAATCTATTGTTCTTTTACTTATTCCATTCTCTTTTTGATTATCAGTAACCCGAGTTTATCCTAATATAGCTTTGATCAAAGGATCTTATTTTTTGATTAAATAAATTGGTCCCGTTACCGGGAATCCTGATAATCATCCTTTTCGCTACCAATCGATATCCTTAAAATCATGTCGAATTCCAACAACAACGACGTCAACAACAATGACGATAACAACCAGCAAAGAAATGGAACCCCAGTTTCAACTCCTCGAGGAACTCCATGAGCTTCGAGAGAACCATCTCCTAAAAGAGCTGACAATCGTAACAATAATGAACAACCAGTGGAACCAGATCAAATAAGGCAAATAATTGCTGAATACGTGAGGCAGGCTTTGCGGGAATTTGCAAGAGGATTACCACAAATACCTCCAGTACCACCAACACTGCCTCTGGATAATACAATTGTAGGAGAAAATCTGCAAGCGGGGTTAACAAATTTAACCAGGGATGAAACCTTCAATACACCTCTTGAAACACGACTAGGTACGACTAGTAATTCAGAATTACAAAATTTATTATGAACCATGCAGAAGCAAATGAAAGAACAAAACGATCGCATCGAGCAAATCCCTGGTGTTCCACCTATTATCAAAGGAATCAATGTGGATAGGTGTTCTCAACAACTTTGGAAGCCAAGTGCATCTCCGTTACTTATACCCAAGAAGTTTAGAATGCCTGATGTCCCCAAATACGATGGAACAACCGACCCACATGATCACGTGACTGCTTTCTCCACTGGAGCAAAAGGCAATGATTTAACAAAAGAGGAAATAGAATCAGTCCTTGTCAAAAAATTCGGAGAAACACTCACGAAAGAAGCCTTAACCTGGTATTCTCTTCTCCCTGAGAACTCTATAAATGCTTTTGCTGAACTTGCAAATTCGTTTATAAAAGCACACTCTGGTGCACAAAAAGTCTAAAATCGAATGGAAGATATATTCAAGATAAAGCAAGGAGACAAGGAATTGCTCTGTGAGTTTGTAGATAGATTCCAATGGGAAAGAATGGAACTACCAACGGTGCCTGACAACTGAGCAGCCATGGCATTCACAAGTAACTTGAACGAGAAAAGTTCAGAAGCCACGAGACGAATCAAAGAGAGTCTAAGAGAATTCCCAGCCACGACATGGAATGATGTGTAAAACAGGTACATTACTAAACTCAGGATCGAAGAGGACATAATTACACGATCAAAAGATGAGGAATATCCCAGAACAAGACGCCCAGAATCAGAGAAAAAGTCAGGTAAAAACAGGTATGATCCTTACTTAGGACCCTCGAGACGTGACCTACGTCTCAGGTTCGGAAATATAAGACCTTCGGGAAGAGATACAAACTCATCCTCATCTAGATCCAAGAGAGATCGAGATGAACAATTCCGGGATATTACCCGAATTGGACACCACAACTTTAATGTAAGCAGCACTGAGCTCGTCTCAATGCTGAGAAGTATGGGAGACAAAGTTAAATGGCCGAAAGAAATGCGTTCTAATCCTAACAGGAGGAACCTCGATCAGTGGTGTGAATTCCACAATGATCACGGCCATAGAACAACAGATTGCAGATTTTTACAAGGTAAAGTAGAACACATATTAAAACAGGGCTATTTAACAAACTTGTTTAGTGATAAAGGTAAACAGGCATATATGAAGAACAGGAAGGAGCCACCAAAACCACCATCCCAAAATGGACTGTTACTATAATACATGAAGGAGAAGAAGTAAATGGGATAGTCTGCCAGCTAATATCAAAAGTCACGAGCACACGCGAAAAACGGGTTCGAGAAGAAATGAGGGAAGAAAAAATACCTTTTGACGACGTAGACTTTGGTGGATTAATACTTCCACACAATGACGCGCTGGTAATATCCTTACTCATTCATGACACTAACGTTAAAAGGGTGTTGATTGATCCAGACAGTTCAATCAATATTATTTTGATGAAAGTCATGGAAGAAATGCTAGTAGAAAACAAAATGATTCCAAAGGTTCGAGCCATATCTGGGTTCAACAATTCAACAGTGTTAACTAAAGGTGAGATCGAACTCAATACTTACGTTGAAGGAGTCATCAAAAATGCAAAATTCCAAGTCATTAATACAGAAATGGCTTACAACGTTATCCTGGGAAGACCATGGATTCATGACATGAAAGCGGTCCCATCTACTTTACATCAAGTAATAAAATTCCCTTCTAAATGGGGAATAAGGCAAATCAGGGGTGATCAACAAACCTCGAGGAATATTAATTCAATAACTCTTAACAACAAAAGAGACGTGGAAGAAACAACGAATTGTCAAACAGAGGCTCATCCACAAATAGGTATGGAACAAACTTTTGATCAGCTACGTACCAAAGAAATAGATTATCCAATAGGTACGGAAGAGGATAATGACGAAACAAATCCTGTAATCATCAAGAATGAGCCAGAACATGCGGACATAGACTCCAGACCGGATTTCATTCATGAACCAGAAGAAGAAGAACATATCAAAACAACTGCTGAAGAACTCGAGGTTGTTCCCATCTCTGAACAAAAGCCCGAAAGGAAACTTTACATTGGCATAAAATTGTTGGAAAGATTAACTCCAGAACAAAAAGGTATGTTAGTCAATTATTTAAAGGCTAATGAGGATTGTTTTGCATGGTCCCATTCGGATATGACAGGTATCCCACCAGAAGTGATGACTCACAAATTAAACGAAGATCCATCGTTCGTACCTGTTAAACAAAAGAAACGAAAGCAAGGACCTTTTAAAAATCAAGTGATCGATGAAGAAGTCCAAAAGCTTTTAAATATAGGTTCGATACGAGAGGTAAAGCATCTTGACTGGCTAGCCAACACAGTAGTAGTACCCAAAAAGAACGGCAAATGGCGGGTATGTGTCGATTATACCGATTTAAATAAAGCATGTCCTAAAGATTCATTTCCCTTGCCACATATAGATCAAATGATCGATGCAACCGCGGGTCATGAATTTTTAAGCTTTTTAGATGCATATTCTGGTTATAACCAAATCAAAATGGACCCCTTGGATGAAGAAAAGACTTCCTTCATTACTAACCGGGGGACCTATTGTTATAATGTTATGCCCTTTGGGTTAAAAAATGCAGGTGCCACTTATCAAAGATTAGTGACAAAAATGTTCCAAGAACATTTGGGTAAAACAATGGAGGTTTACATCGATGATATGCTTGTAAAATCAATACAAGCAGTAGATCATCTACAACATCTCTCTATCACTTTTGATATTTTACGCAGGTACAATATGAAACTCAACCCGGAAAAATGTGCCTTCGGAGTACAATCTGGTAAATTTTTGGGATTCCTTGTGTCTAACAGAGGAATAGAGGTAAATCCAGCACAAATAAAAGCTATAGAAGAAATACCTGAAATCTTGAGAAATAAAAAAGAAGTCCAAAGATTGACAGGAAGAATAGCAGCTCTAGGGAGATTTATTTCTAAGTCTTCCGAAAAAAGCTTTAAATTCTTAAAAAGCAAAATCAATTCGAATGGACTGAAGAATGTCAACAAGCTTTAAAAGACTTAAGGGTCTACTTGTCAAAACCACCATTGTTATCAAAGCCAAAAGAAGGAGAAAGGTTATATATCTACTTGGTTGTCTCAGAAATTGCCATAAGTGCAGTATTAGTAAGAGAAGAAAGAGGTAAACAATCTCCCATTTATTATGTAAGCAAAACTTTACTAGATGCAGAGACTAGATATCCACATCTAGAAAAATTAGCTTTAGCATTAATAATGGCATCAAGAAAATTGCGTCCTTATTTTCAATGTCATCAAATTACTGTCGTAACTTCATATCCTTTAAGGAATATTTTGCATAAACAAGAACTGTCAGGAAGATTAGCCAAATGGGCCATAGAATTAAGTGAACATGATATAACATATCAACCTAGAACTGCAATTAAATCACAAATATTGGCCGACTTCGTAGCTGACTTTAGCAGTAATATTACTCCTGAAGTAGAAAAGGAATTACAACTCTTCAATGGTATAAACCCAGGTCAGTGGACCCTATTTACAGATGGCTCATCTAATATAAAAGGAGCAGGATTAGGTATTGTACTAATATCACCCACGGGTGAAAAAATACGACAAGCTATCAAATGTTATACAATAACTAACAATGAAGCAGAGTACGAGGCTGTTATTGCAGGTTTAGAATTGGCACGAGAGTTGTCAATTGAACAAATCAAAATCAACAATGATTCACAACTGGTGGTAAATCAAATACAAAGGACTTACATCGCTCGAGAAACTCGAATGCAGCAGTACCTAGAAAAGGCACGAGAACTTGTGAGACATTTCAAAATGTGGAAAATAATACAAATACCTAGAGAAGAAAATGCTGAAGTAGATGCATTGGCCAACCTCGCAGCAGTTACGGACGTAACCAATAAGGACAACACTATCGTCGTACACCTCTTCCATTCGACAGTCGATCACAACAAGAATGAGCTATCTTTCAATAATTTAACTTGGGATTGGAGAAACGAAATTCTTAACTTTTTGCAGAACGGTATCGTGCCTGAAGACAAAAAAGCAGCTCAAGCGCTTCGCCACAAAGCAGCGAGATACTGTCTAGTTCACAGCACCTTGTATCGCAAAATGTTTGGAGGACCCCTAGCTAAGTGCCTCGGACCTAACCGGACGGAGTTTGTGATAAAAGAAGTCCATGAGGGCCACTGTGGAAATCATGCAGGTGCAAGATCTTTGGTAAAAACCTTAATCAGAGCAGGATACTACTGTCCCAAGATGGAAGAACACGCGGAGAATTTCATATCAAAATGTGACAAATGTGAGCGGTTCGCTAATAATATGCACCAACCAGCAGAATTGTTACATTCTATTATATCACCATGTCCCTTCATGAAATGGGGAATGGATATAGTAGGACCTCTTCCCCCAGCTAAAGGTTAGGTACGGTTCCTACTTGTACTTACTGATTACTTCACAAAATGGGTAGAAGCAGAAGCATTCAAATAGGTGCGGGAAAAGGAGGTTAAGAGTTTCTTATGGAGAAATATAATATGCCGGTTCGGAATTCAAAGGAGATCGTGTGTGACAATGGCCTACAATTTATAGGCTCTCAAATCACAGAATTCTTCGATAGCTGGAAAATCAAACGGATCACATCAACACCATATCATCCCGTAGCTAATGGACAAACAGAATCCACGAACAAAATCATCATCAACAATATAAAGAAACGGTTAGACAGAGCCAAAGGCAATTGGCCTGACGAATTACCAGCGGTGTTATGGGCATACATGACTACATCAAAAACAGCTACAGGAGAAAGTCCTTTCGAACTCGTTTATGGCTTTGAGGCATTAATACCCGTGGAAATTGGCGAACCAAGTCTGAGAGTGACGACATCTACAGAACAAACGAATGATGTTGAACTCCAAACCAATTTAGACCTGCTCGAGTCACGAAGGGATGCGACCTTAATACGGATGGCAGCTCAAAAGCAAATCATAGAACGATACTACAACCGCAAAGCTCATCTCAGGTATTTCAAAATTGGGGACTTTGTACTTAAAAAGGTCTTCCAGTCAACAAAGGAAGCAGGAGCTGGTAAACTAAATCTAAACTGGAAAGGTCCCTATAAGGTCCGAGGCATAGCAGGCAAAGGCGCGTACGAATTAGAAGCCATGGACGGCAGGATTCTACCAACGAGTTGGAACGCCATCCACCTGAAGAAGTACTATTTCTGAGGAAAAGAAGTACCCCCGGTCAGGTATCACATGTTCGAATTTATCTTTGAATATTTAAATTTTACTAACTTTTTTAGATGATAGGCAAAAAGCTAACCCATCACCAGATGATGACATTAGACCTGCAAAGACGCGAGGAAATAACACAATTCCCTGTCTAGGGTTACACTTTCTTATGGATATTTTAAAGGGTTAAGCAGTCATCATCTAAAAAAGTATATACCTTCGAGTCTGGAATATTTTCCTTTTTTAGGGAAAGGACCACAAAGAAAGAACAATCAAGTGCTCGAGATCTCATTCTTCAAAGCTCAAACACTTGGGGACTATACAGTATGGAAGGCCAAGACGAAGCAAAAAGACTGTCAGAAGTCAAAAGCTCGAGCCTAAAAGAACCATTTACCCAACAAGTCAAGTGATACGAGCAAAACTAAAAAAATTAAAGACTCCAGCACAAGAATTACAAAGTCTACTCTAAAAAATCTTCGAACCATGTTCAGGTTAAAAGGCAAAATATCAGCTACGACGAAGAAATGTACATCTTACACTTATACAAAAACTGTTGCGACAAAAACCAGTTAGGGATAGAAGATCATCATCATTGTACTTAGTCAAAAAACTATTATAATCAAAAAACAGTTACGAAATCTTTATACTCAAGTAGAAAACTGTTATTCAAATAAAACAGTTACGAATGAAAGATCATAACCCTTGTATTTATTCTCAAAACTGTTATCAAATAAAACAGTTACGAATCACGATACATTTCTCTCGTACCTGTTATAAAACTATTGCAAATAAAAACAATTGTGGGTAAAAGCCCAACATTTACAAAACTGTTACTAATGAAAAACAGTTATCTCCTTGTATTAACTCGAAAAAAATATTACCTATGAAAAACAGTTGCGAAATACAAGTGATTATCAAATCTGTTAAAACAAAACAGTTGCAACATGAGTCTTAGATGATAATCATAACACATGTAAAATGTTGTGAAAGTTCAAATAAAAACTTCTCACAAAAACATTCTTAAACATGTGAGAAATTCCTATCACTCTATTGCATTCCAATGAAGTTGAGACGTCTTCTTCATTAAGTATTAATCAAAAAGGGCCCTAACTCATAAACAAAGCCTGTCACAAACAAAGGCTAAAAATTTATACGAACACTACATCTACTGTGAAAAGGTTCAAAGTGAAATATGCATTTTCATGCAAAAAAGCTAAGAGGTACAAACAAAAACCTCAAAAAAGCAATACAATCGACTTAAAAGAGTAACATTCAAACTCATAGCAAAAAGTCTCGAGATTGTATTGAAATTAAAGTAAGCGGCTAAGTCAAAAACTAAGTACTAACTAGTACTTAGCCGCATAAGTATTTACATTTTTTTATGCCCCTAAGTTGTCAGTTGGGGACTTTAAAGTTTCAAACTTACCCCCGATGGAGCTGGGAGTAATTACACCAATCCAATAAAAAAGAAAAAAAAGGGTGACTAAAGTTTTCATTTTCAAGGAGGAGGAGGAGAACCAGCTTCTTATGAAGAATCATCCGCTTCTTCCTGGGCTTCATCAGCTGGAGAGAGATCAAAACTTTGTTGAATCTTCTCCAAAGCTTCCCTAGATTTTGCAATATCAACATCAAGGTCAAAGCCTTCTTGACTCATCTCCAGCAATGTATCATGACGAGCACTCATATATGCCCTACTCACGTCAACAACTATTGATTCTTCAAGGTCACCATATTGACCAAATCTGAATCTCGCCCTTCAAATTATCATTCTCAGCTTCAGTGGTTTCCAAGGCAACCTTTAGACATGCAAGTGATTCCTCCAAAGTCTGAAACTTCATCTGAGCTTCACGGAGATCTTCTTGAACCTGGGAGAGATTACACACAAGTTCACCAGAATATTCCTCTTTCTCCCCCAACATGTGCTTCAGGTGCCAGATTTCCTCCATAGCTTTTGACAGTTGCTCAGCAAATGAAGATTCAAGAACATCTTTATCCTTATAGACTTGACTGAGAGAAGCTTTCTCCACCGCCAACTCTGCCTTAACAACCTTCAATTACTCCCTCAAGGTATCTCTCTCATCCTCTAAATCTCCCATATCTATTCGAAGACTGTCATATTGTGCTTTAATTTCATCGATCCCGCGGAACGCCTTCAACTCATTTTCATAATGGGAAACTCTCTTCATAAGCTCCAAACCAATAAGATGCGTCTGCAAAAACAGTAAAAACAATCAAATGTGTTAAACTATTAATAAAAGAACAACATGTGTGCAAAAGTTCTTCCAAAATTCATACCTTTAAGGAGTTGTGCACCACCTCATTGGCCCAAGTAAGAGTCGCGTGGCTGTCAAGCTTGGCCCTCTCCTCAAAGCCAATTAAAGGCTTAAGCCACACCTCTGGCTCACCAGTCTTCTTGAAGAGGCTTCCACCAGCTGGAACCTCAATTGTAACTCTTCTCATTTCCCTGCTAGAAGACCCTTCCTCTATAACAGAAGGCACGGAAGTAGGGACGGAAGGGACAACGGAAAAGAGAGAGGGATCGGAAGCTAAAGAAACTGCGGGCACTTCGGTAGAGACGAAAGGAAAAGAAACTGAAGAAATAACAGGTATGGAAGGAGGAACAACAACCACAGAATGAGGAGCAGAGACGGCAGCAAAACCTGGATAGATGGTAGCCAGGGGAACATCATCAGGGTCCATTTCAAAACCTTCATGAAATAGACGTTCGGCAGGATCTCGAGTTGGGTACTGGGATTGATCATGAGAAGAAGAAGGCCTGATTGCCAACACGGAAGAAAGAGGTGCGGGAGTAGACTCATCGTCAGAAACTACCCGCCTTCTTCTCGCCTGGTGCACTAAATCACCCTCTTCTTCATCCTCATCTTCTCCTGCAAAGCAAGAATCTTGAACCTTTCTTTTTGAAGCACTAGCCAAGACATTCTAGGCATGAGACAACGACATCCTCGGAAGCGATGAAGATGCCCCACGGGCAGAAAACCCTAACAAAAAAGAGAAAAATATTAAACAAAATTCAGGTAAGGAAAGAAAAGAGAAAAACTCTACTTACCATGAGTCTTGACAATCCATTTATACTTTGTGGAAAAGTACTTCCAGGATCTTTCCTCAACAGGAGCAGCAATTAACATTATTTCTACCCAGCTACGAATATCGGAGACATTCTCGACAATATTCATAGTTGCTGAAAATAAGAGGAAAACAGATGCAGTGTTAAAAACATAATACAACTTTATGTAAATAAGACATGTGCGAACCAAAGTACTTACGTGTACGGTTCCACTTCTCAGGGATGGGAAGATTATTTTCACCCACTAGAACAGCAGTGGTAACAACAACGTATCTCAGGTACCAACCTCTGTCTTTATCATCACCAGGGGTTACTAAAACTCTTTTACTCCGAGCAGCCAGAGTAAAAATCCCTTGACGAAATAGAGCAGGTGAATATAAATGCATCAGATGATGAAAGGTGAAAGGAACGGAAACCTTTGAAGCCAAAACTCTTAAAAAAGCGACAACACGCCATACTAAGGGACCAACCTGTCCTAGACAAATATTGAAAAACCGGAAAAATTCTATGATAACAAGGTCAACAGGAGGCTGAAATCCTAATGTGAAGGGGTAAGTATAAACATAAGAAAAACCCGTCTTGTAAGACGTGATTCTTTGGGTACTACTTGGCACAAGAATGGGAACATTAGATTCCCAGGAGCATTCCCTACGAACAACAGGAATATGACCTACAGTAACAATGGTAGCGTATTTTTCTACACTATCTAAAGAAGAAGCTTGTTCGGTGATGGGAGAATTTACTTCTGGAAAAACTATCTTAGCAGGGAGGATTTTGTCAACCCTCCTGGGTTCACGAATATCATCCTTGTTCTTAGAAACAAAATGAGAGGATCTACCTCTGGGAGAAAACAAAGACCTACTAGAAGAAGGAGGAACTAAAGGAGATGAAGAACCTCTAGTGGAAACAGGTCCTAAACTTCTTAATCGACCACCTCTTCGACGCCTAGATGCAGCATAAGAAGGGGACGCCGAAGTTTCAACATTGATAACCTTTTTAGATCGACCAGATGAAGACATATTTATGCAAGCTAAGAAAAATTTCTTCACCGAGGAAAAATCAAATTATAGAAGTGTTTCGTGAAAGAGAAAGAAAGAAGACGATTACTTATACCTAATGGAAACCGTCGAAGCATGGAAAAGTAATGATGGAAAGTCATAATTAAGCGTGTCACTTTAGAACTGAGGCGGCAAATTTTTGCAGAACCAATCAAAGACAAACACGTGGAAGAAGCATTAAATAGAAGTAATATACGACGAATGCGTTCAATAAAGGGTACAATGTTTCAGAACAAAGCGGCGGAAAAATATTCCCGCCATAAACGCGTATCCACTTACCAAGTATTATACGCCAAATACATGGCAAGTGGGGGGACTATCTGTATTGGTAAAAAATAGCTTTACACGTAGCCAGAATCTGGATGACTTAGCAAATTACGTGGACCAAAGAAAACAGCACAAGTGGAGGAACAAATACACGGAGGCACGGGATAAAAGAGGTACGATTAATATACTCTCTCATATAATAGCCATGCGAAAGAGGCACGGTTGAAATAAATCTAGACAAAGCAACGAGCAGGTACAAGATTAACTCAACATGCACGAAATTGGTTTATCAATCACGAGTATATCAGCTACGGGAAACCAAATGAAGAAGAAGAGCCCTGGTCATGACGAATCTAGACACAATAATGGGCAGATTCAAGGATCAACAATTAATATTATATACGTTACGTAACTCTTAAAATAACAGTTACGATTCACCATTGTAATGCCTCATTAATGTATTAATTAGTCATTAATGAGCCATCATTACCGGAATCCAAACATTGTACTAGGAGAATCTCCCTATAAAAGAGAAGAAGAGGTAACAAACAAGGGCATCGAGATTCTCGAATACAAACTATTGTACTTCTCATATTCCTATCAATCTATTGTTCTTTTACTTATTCCATTCTCTTTTTGATTATCAGTAACCCGAGTTTATCCTAATATAGCTTTGATCAAAGGATCTTATTTTTTGATTAAAAAATGGTAGGACAGGTACCGGAAGTCACAAGATCACTTTCCATGAAGATGAGCTGTCGCCCGAAGGATTAGGGCATAACAAAGCACTGCACATCACTGTGCAATATGAGGATCATTTCATCACAAGGATCCTAGTTGATGGGGGTTCCAGCCTCAACATCTGTCCGCTGGTCACGCTCAATAAATTGGGCAAGAGTCTACATGAGATAAGAGAAGGAGAGATCAACGTGAAGGCTTTCGATGGTTCGCAGAGGTCTACCATAGGAGAAATCACCTTGTGCTTACAGATGGGGCCTACTTGGTTTGATGTAGACTTCCAAGTGATAGACGTGCCTGCATCATACAAACTGCTGTTGGGGCGACCTTGGATCCACGCGGCTGGGGCCGTGGCATCAACCTTACACCAAGCTGTGAAGTTTGAATGGAACCGCCAAGAGGTAATCTTTCATGGCGACGGTAGCAACCATATCTACGGTCGCCAGACCTTTTCGGTCATCGATGGAAGGAGGAAGTTGGTGGAGAAATCTACCACAACGTTGAAAGTGTTAACTCCATTGACAAGGACAAGTGGTGGGGCAGTATGACCGAAAGCATATTGAACTGGCAAGGGTACGAGCCAGGCAAAGGGCTCGGTAAAAATCTCCAGGAAATCACAAAGCCTATAAAACTCAAGGAGCACGGTACTACCTTCGGTCTAGGGTATGATTATACTTGGGAAGAATTCAATAACTTGTCTCCACCATGGCACGGTCCTTACTACCCATTGGAGCAGCCAATACCCCACATAGAGCAGACTTTCCAGCCAACTGACATCGTATATGGTACATACGAGGAGGAAGCACTAGCGGCAATGAAGGATCTACTTCTAGATGATGAGGATATGGACTGCTGTGTCATTCTCGAAGAGGAGGGGGAGGAAGGCCCTTCTATACAAGTCGTGAGCAAGGGATCATATCTCAACAATTGGTCCGTCAGGACAACCAAAGGCCGTCGAGCCTCGGGGTAGCAAGGCTAACGAAACAAGCATTTCTTTCGCATTTTAATTTCTGCAGGAAAGAGCTCCTATGTTCAAACAATTATTCAATTTATCAAAGCATTTCCAGTTTCTTTATAATTTCTTATATTTACTCGCTACTGTTTTCTCTCCAATTAATCTATTTTACAGAGCATTACTATTACTTATCTTGATGAACCGACGACTGTGACATGCAACGAGGCAACGCAACAAATGGATTCCGAGTCATACGAGGATGATATACCTGAGGATATTATTAAAGAGGTCAAGAACTTTGAGAATAAACCTAAGTCTAACTTGGACGAGACTGAGGTCGTCAACCTGGGAAACGCAGAGAGCGTCAAAGAAACACGCATCAGGATTCATCTGTTGCCATCAGCAAAGGAGAAATATACAGAATTCTTAAGAGAATATGAGGACATATTCGCCTGGTCATATGATGACATGACTGGACTCAGTACATCTATTGTGGCCCACAAGTTGCCAACCGATCCGACATGCCCACCGGTAAAGCAAAAGCTCATGAAATTCAAGCCAGAGATGAGCTTGAAAAATCAAAGAAGAGGTCACCAAGCAGATCAACACTAGAGTTCTCCGGGTGGTTGAGTATCCAACATGGATAGCCAACATTGTGTCTGTACCAAAGAAAGATGGGAAGGCCAGAGTCTGCGTCGACTACCGGGATCTCAACTGGGCCAGTCCAAAAGATGACTTCCCCCTACCGAACACACACATCTTAATTGACAACTATGCCAAGCACGAGATGCAGTCCTTTGTAGATTGTTTTGCTGGTTACCATCAGATTTGGATGGACGAGGAAGATGCTGAGAAAACAACATTCGTTACGTCGTGGGGAGTGTATTGCTACAAGATGATGCCATCCGGTCTGAAGAATGCAGGGGCCACCTACATGAGAGCCATGACTACTATATTCCATGATATGATTCACAAGGAGATCGAGGTATATGTGGACGACGTCATCATCAAATCAAAGAAAGCTGTTGATCATATGGAAGATTTGAGAAAATTCTTCAACAGGTTAAGGAAATACAATCTGAAACTTAACCCCGCAAAGTGTGCGTTCAGGGTTCCTGCTGGCAAGCTGCTGGGATTCATTGTCAGTCGTCGAGGAATAGAGCTAGATCCATCAAAGGTCAAAGCCATCCAAGAATTGCTGCCACCAAGGAACAAGAAGGATGTTATGAGCTTTCTGGGAAGGCTCAATTATATCAGCCGGTTCATAGCCCAGTCCACTGTCATTTGTGAACCGATTTTCAAGATGCTAAGAAAAGATGCTGCCACCAAATGGACTGAGGATTGTCAAAAGGCCTTCGACAGAATCAAAGAGTACCTCTCAACACCACCAGTCTTGGTACCTCCGGTGCTGGGTAGACCTCTATTACTCTACCTTGCTATGTTAGATGGAGATTTCGGTTGCGTTCTCGGGCAACATGACGAAATAGGGTGGAAAGAGAAGGCAATTTACTACCTCAGCAAGACGTTTACTCCGTATGAGGCCCGATATTCTCTATTAGAACGCACCTGTTGTGCTCTAACTTGGGTTGCACAGAAGCTGAGGCATTATTTCTGTGCCTACACAACGTACCTCATATCGAGGATGGATCCGCTAAAGTACATCCTTTAGAAGCCCATGACCACTGACAAGCTAGCTAAATGGCAGATCCTGTTAAGTGAGTTCGACATCATTTACGTAACTCAGAAGGCGGTCAAGGGACAAGCATTAGTCGATCATCTTACTGAAAATCCTGTGGACGGAGACTACGAACCATTGAAAACGTATTTCCCCGATAAAGAAGTGTCATTCGTAGGAGAGGACATTACAAAATCCTACGATGGTTGGAGGATGCTCTTTGATTGGGCTGCAAACTTCAAAGGCGTGGGTATTGGAGCAGTATTAATTTCAGAAACCGGTCAGCACTACCCGGTATCCGCCAAACTCAGGTTCCCCTGCACCAACAACATGGCTGAATATGAGGCCTGCATCCTGGGGCTCAACTTGGCCATCGACATGAATGTTCAGGAATTATTAGTGATTGGTGATTCAGACTTATTGATACACCAAGTCCAAGGAGAATGGGCGACCAAGAATTCCAAGATACTACCATACCTATATCGTGTGCAGGAATTTAAAAAGAGGTTCACAAAGATTGAATTCCGGCACGTTCCCAGAATCCAGAATGATCTCGTCGATGCATTGGCTACCTTGTCATCAATGATCCAGCATCCAGACAAAAATTTCATCGATCCTATCCCGGTAAAGATCCACGATCTTCCAGCCTACTGCGCCCATGTTGAAGAAGAAATGGACGGAAAGCCTTGGTTTCATGATATCAAAGAGTATTTGGAAAAGGGAGAATATCCAGAGCTCGCAAACGCTACTCAGAAACGCACACTTCGAAGGTTGTCAAACAATTTCTTTCACAGCAGAGGAATCCTGTACAGGAGGACTCCTGATTTAGGCTTGCTAAGATATGTCGAGGCAAAGGAAGCAACGAAACTGTTGGAGGAAATACATGCTGACACATGCGGTCCTCATATGAACGGGTTCGTCCTAGCAAAGAAGATACTCCAGGCTGGTGATTTCTAGATGACCATGGAAACAGACTACATCCAGTATGTCCGCAAATGCCACCGATGTCAGATACATTGGGATATGATAAAGGTACCTCCCAGTGAGTTTAATGAAACAAGTTCACCCTAGTCGTTCGCCACTTGGGGCATGGATGTTATTGGACCAATCAAGCTTGCCGTCTCTAACAGACATAGGTTTATCTTGGTCGCCATTGACTATTTCACCAAATGGGTCGAAGCAGCATCTTACAAAGCAGTTACCAAGAAAGTTGTGGATGACTTTGTCCGCGACCGCATTGTTTGTCGGTTCGGAGTTCCAGAGTCGATCATCACCGACAATGGTTCCAACCTAAACAGTGATTTGATGAAAGCAATGTGTGAAACCTTCAAGATCAAACACAAGAACTCCACAGCATATAGACTGCAGATGAATGGAGCCGTTGAGGCTAACATCAAGAAGATGTTGAGAAAGATGATAGAGAAGCACAAGCAATGGCACGAGAAGCTGTCATTCGCCCTACTGGGATACCGCACCACGGTTCGCACATCAAGTGGGGCAACTCCTTACATGTTGGTATACGGTACAGAAGCTATCATTCCTGCTGAAGTAGAAATTCCATCTCTGATAATCATACAAGAAGCTGAGCTCAGCAACGCAGAATGGGTAAGAAGCCGTTATGAGCAATTGGCCCTCATAGACGGAAAGAGAATGAACGCAGTTTGTCATGGTCATCTATATCAGAATAGAATGACCAGAGCCTTCAACAAGAAAGTCAGGCCGAGACGATTCACACCGGGGCAAATGGTGTTAAAGAAAATCTTTCCTCATCAAGATGAAGCCAAGGGGAAATTCTCTCCCAATTGGCAAGACCCGTACATGGTTCACCGAGTACTAACAGGAGGAGCACTCATACTTGCAGAAATGGATGGAGAAATTTGGCCTAAACCAATCAACTCAAATGCAGTGAAGCGCTACTATGTGTAATTGTTATGTTTCTATCAATGTTGTAAATTGAACTATGCCTGACCTGATTCCCGTTTAAGAGGGGATATGTAGGCAGCCCTATGGGTTCGGTCACATTTTAATAAAAATTTCATTTCCCCCACAAATGGAAACTGGGGCAGAATTTTGAGGAGGGACCTCAAAATTCTGAAGCAAGTTGAGCTGGTCGCCACACAAGAAGCAGCCAGACGCATTCACCTATCAAACTGGGGCAGAATTTTGAGGAGGACCCTCAAAATTCCGTAGCAAGAGAGGCTGCAATGTCTTGAACTGCGTCGTGGTCGTCGGTTCATCCAAAGAAATTTGTTTTAAATTGTATGTTATATTTTATAAAACCATGCATATTTACTTCCCAAAACAGCTTATTTAGCAACGCTACCCCCATGGTACAACAAAGTTATCATTATCAAGCAGATAGGCCGAGCCGAGCCAGCAGGGATACGAACTAACCCTCCCCTTTACAGAACTCACGATTTTTCTTTGGATGCAGGCACAAATACAGCTAAACCCCAAAACATCTTATTATCCCCGCAAGACGCATACTTCTCAAGGATACGCTCTCAAACTCGTCGCACATGCCGACGCTTACTATTATCGCAAACAACGCTTCATTCACAACAATCATATCGCCAAAATTTATCATCAGCTAAGAACTCTTACCGTCATTTTATTTTCTCACATTGCATAAGGCTACTGTTCTGCCTTCCGAGACTAAGCACCATCTCCCTGCATTTTCTCGCATTTCATAGGGCTACTATTCTGCCTTCTGAGGTTAAGCTCTACCTCCCCTGCATTCGCATCTTTGCATCGCATCCTTGCATAAGGCTGCCATTCTGCCTTCCGAGGTTAAGCTCTACCTCCATCTGCATTGTACACTGCATAAGGCTATCATTCTGCCTTACGCTACCTCTCCTGCACTTTATTCCTGCACTGCATAAGGCTATCATTCTGCCTTCCGAGGTTCTATGCTACCTCTCCTGCACTTTATTCCTGCACTGTATAAGGCTATCATTCTGCATTTCGAGGTTCTACGCTACCTCTCCTGCACTTTATTCCTGCACCGCGTAAGGCTACCATTCTGCCTTCCGAGGTTCTACGCTACCTCTCTCCGCATTTTACTTCATTACGTGAAGCTCCTATCTACCATTTCAAAGCAATCACCTTTAGTTACGTTATTTATTTACGCTTTCTTTCGGGCTAAGCTCTGACCCTCTTTCCTTTCGAAAATCACAAGACTAAGCTCTGTCTTGTCAGCATCATACTACTGCATTCTTCATGGGCTGAAATATCGCCAACTTGTCCAAAGGCGTCATCGTTCAGAGGCACCATCTCCATGGCCCGAGAACATCATTTTATGGCCTGAGGATCTCTTTATTTCAATCTGCACATCATTATTCAAAGGCATCATAGTTCATAGGCACCATCCTAATGGCCCGAGAACATCATTTCATAGCCTGCGAATCCCGCACCAAGCGATTCATGGCCTAGGACATCATGGTCTAAGGACATCATCCTAAAATGTCCGAAAACAGCATTCATAGTCCAATGGGAACTTGCATCATGTTTATATTATGCACAATATACGCCTGCTCTCTATTTGCAGGTAACCTGGCCGGAACAGCCAACCAGGCAGGAGCAGACCGCTCCAGTTCTCTGATACAACTCCGTAAGACCTTCCTACTTTTACCCTACCTCGCACCTTGCGTCCGTTCTTGTGAAACATCACCGGTATATTTCACCGATGATTCTGGAACTACATATGGCCTGATTCCTGTAAAATCAGGGATATGTAGGTAGCTCGGAAGCCGGAGTGCGGACGAATTCTATCCCGCAGTTCCATTCGGTCAAAATTGGCCATCATATCTTTACCCGACAAGTCTTCCATCCTTCCCGGGTAAAGAGGGGCAGCTAGTGATACCCAATTTTTCCTCAAATTATTTTCAAACTTACATATAAGCTCTCAAAATTACTCTTTGCAATAATGAGTATTTTTTCTATTTTTCCATATTTTTATTTAAATTATATTCCCTGTTTATTTAATATTTCATATTGAAAATAATTCATAAATTATGCTCTAAATAATTTTAAAATATTTCCTAGCTCAGTATGTTATTTATAATTATTTTCTATCTATTAAAATCCAATTATTTTATAAATTGGCCAATTAGGTCTTATTTAATTGCAGTTACAATCACCTTTGCAATTATGGCCTAATTAGACATTTTATACCTTTTAAAATTCGAAATTTATGTTTTCTTACACTTAATACTAGTTAATTATTGTAATTTAAACTTAATTTCATCTTTTCACAATTATTAGATATTTTTAATTAATTAATTATCTATTTATTGGGTATTTAACACCTAGCCTCATTTTATTTAAATTGTAGCCACATTGTTAAACCAATTACCCAATCCACCTGACCCACAAACAACCCAGCCCAAACCGTCTCTCTACCCGACCCAACCCCGATCATATCTGAGTCGTTGATCAAATAAGATCAACGGCCCAGATCTTTTATTTCCTTAATTAAATCTAACCAAACCCCCTCCCGTCTCTCATTATTTCGAGAACCTCTCTCTCTCTATCTGTCTCTTCCTCTCCTCCTTCTCTCTAGAACCTTCTAGTTCGTCTTCTCCGATGGCCCTCAGCCTCTCTCCGCCCACCTCCAGTCTCTCCCCTTTCGACCACCAGCCGCCTTGAAGCCTTATCTCTCCGGTATCTTCATCTTTGAGGCCTTAGGTTTCAACCATGCCAGACCACCACTGAAGCTCTGCCTGGGTTGTTTCCGGCCTTTCTCCGATGGGTTTTTACTCGATGGTGCTATAAACACCATTGTTCCTAAGTTTCACAGCCAGGTTCTCTTACTTCTCTCTCTGGTTTCTTGTGAGACCCTAATCTCGACCTAAATCTCTTATAACCTCTGTATTTCAAATGATTTCAACTCATTCTTTTATGTTTTGAACTATCCTCTACTGGATCTTTACGGTTCTTCAAGTTTTAAGCATTTTTGTCTCCTTTTCAAACTACGGTTTCTCGACCCTGTTCTCAAAATGATTTTTCCTTTGATTTCTAAACATCTCTACTGTGTTTAAGCCATTATCTCCTGATTTTATGTGAAACCCTAAGTATTCTGGGTTGTTCTTTGTTATTTGACTGTATGCATCCATGTATTCTCTATGATTCCTATTTAATCCGCTACTATGACCTCTTCCTGTTAATTTCTATGAGTACCTCTTTGTGATGATAAGTGATTGCTGATGACCTCTTGAAAGTTCCGACCTTTACCCTACTGGCTCTTTACTGGTTGATTTATATGATTCAATTGTGTAAACAATCCTCGCTTGTGATATTTTCCTTAAATACATGGTCCTGTATATTCTGCCTATAAGTCTGTACCAATTTTCGAATTACTTCTATACCTGTGTGATGCTTTCCTTAGCTACTTGGGATTTCCTGTGATTGAATCCGAGATTCTCTTGACTAATTTCAAACTGATGCCCTATTTTACTTTATACACGGTTATTTCAATCTTCCTTAATTACCCACTATGTACTTGGTTTCATTTGTGCACTATGTGAATGTTTCTTCCCTAATCAGCCTTACTTGACTTTATTTCTTTCCTTATTATGCCTTGACTATACCGTTTGAAACTCGATTCCTTAATTTAAGGAGTCCAGTTTTCTTAATTAGTGTTAATTGATTTTATTTCCATGTTTGTGCACTCCTCACCCATGAACTACTCGTCTTCCAAACTATATAAAGAGCTGTTTTCCCTCTTTGCAAACACGGATATATTGCATATCACAAACACCTACAACAATAAACACTGTTCTCTCTTGTGTTGTTTCTCTCTTTTCTCTCTTGCTCTACTGTTGTTCCCTGCTCTTGACTATTATTAGCCGGCTGAAAAGCCAAGGCTAATATTGTGCTCATACTTGGCTCTTACATTCTGATGTGCTCTCTTGTTGCTGGTATGTCCTGATTAATTTAAAAGTCCCAAACCAACGTGGTTATTACTACTTCAGTATATCATATTCTTAATTGTTTTCTACCTATGTTGCTACTATTCAATATGTAATTAACTCCCTGTTTGTCTGTTGATACTTGCCATGCTTATCTCTTAACATGTTTATGATTAAGTCAATACTTGCTTTACCTATTCTTGTATACATCTGTTAGGCCATCTCTTTCCTGTTCAAGTATCATGTGTCCCATGATCCCCCTGAACCTTTTACCTGTTATTGCTTGTCCTACTTATGACTTATATGCTTATGACTATTGTTTGCTCCTAATCTTACCTATTATAACTGTCTCCTGCTACTGTCTACTACCATGTCTACACTTAGCCATTTCCTGGTCCCCTGAACCTTCTTGATTTGTGTAACTATGCTTAAATGAGTTCCTTAAGTCTATGTATCTCTTTGTGTCATTATGTGACCTATTTGTCCCCTCACCCCATTGTCCTTGTGTGCAACTCTATACTGTTGAACTTTTGATCAGTACTTCTATTTGTTTTTAAGTTAATCTTTCAAAATCACTCTCCAGTTTTGCGAACTCTTTTCTTTAACTACAAACTTTCCTCTCCTTCTTGCACTTCACACTACTCTTAGAAATTAAGTCCTACCCCCTTCGTGTGAGCACTGCCTTGAGTACCTCTGAGTACTCATTGAACTCTGACACACAATGTTGGTAATTCCACACTGCACTTATCTCAACTTTTGGCAATTTGTTTGGGTGGTGGTATTGGCCAAGGACCCAATGAGGGCCCTAGGGAGCTTTGCCGCACCTAGACCATATTAAGGTTGTGAAACTCGAAAGGAGTGAGGTTGGAAGGTTGGGTCTGATTGAAGGCTCCCTATAGAAGTAACTTCTTATTTTCCTTTTCATTACTGTAATTCATTTATTACCGGTTTGTAATAACTTATAAACGAATAATTGGGGTTGGATAGTGAATATGGGGGGCTATGCATGCTTATTCTAGTAATGGGTAGAAAACCTGCTTATAGGATTTAACTTTCTTACATGTGCAATAGATAAACTGTCTAGGACATGCATCTCATTAGAAATCCTGCTTTAGGTTCTTTACTTTCAGCATGTTATTATACTCATCTCATAAACCATGATTGCAGTTAATAACTATAACAAGTAATAAAACTGTTATAAGGTATCATTACTGCATTTTCATAAATCATAGCATTTAGAAACCATGTCTTTAGGTATCCCTGTGTGCATTAGATATCATGTTCTTTAAGACCTTATCTTCAGCATGTTTGTGTCAAGTTATATTTTGCTGAACACCTAATTAGCATATGTCTAATCTGATAAATATCGCTAAAATATGGTTAAGTGGTTTAAAACGTCTCTGCAAATATGTACCTCTAAAATCAGAATCAAATATGCATGTTCACCCCTCTAAAATAAGTAGGCAATGTATACGACGCCTAGGCAAACTTTAGGCCTAATACGTACTAAAATAAAACCAATTGTGCTTGCTTGTTGGTATTAGAACCAATCAGTTCCTTTTGAAAATCTCAAACCTTACTTCTTTTTCACTCCTGTTCTTTACCTCTTTGCAGTTCATTGTACTCTACTGTTTTCAAAATACTGATTTAGGTAATCAGACATTTATTTCCTCTTTACTGAAACTTTATCTGATTCCTGTTCTATTATGCTTTTAAATCACCGGGTTTCAAAATTACCTCACTCTGCCCAGAATCGTGCTATTTTGAATACTTGTTCTGCACTATTGTATTTTCTGTAACCATTTACCTACTCCCTTTACTGCAGTTCTTTTTAAATTGCTGATTCCTACTCTATGTTAAGCTACTATATCTTTAAATCACTATATTATTTCAAAAACCATGCTTTAATGATTTCCACCTATGTTTTTCTGGAAATTTTAAATCGCTATGTACTTTCTGAATTCTACTGATGTCTCTAGGCTACTGCATTTCTGAACATCGACCATCATTTTGAATTACTCAATTAAATCTTCTGTTTTCACTAAGTTTTTTCCAAAACATATCCTTTTGAAACTTACTGTTTTAACTTAAAATTCCTGTTAAAACTCCCATCTTTGAGACTTTAATTGTGTTTGAGACGTGCTTCTTACGTGTCTTCATGGGGAGGGATCTGTGAGTCTTTGCTTGCCTTCACTTGTTACTTTATAAGTGCAGTCCTATCTGTTATGTATGTCGCTTAGCATTTTATCCTTTAAATCTAAGGGTTCAGCCTAGTACTCACCTTGTAGGAGTAGTAGTCCTAAATACCCTCCAGGACTTATAGGACGGGATGGGTAATAGCACGCAATAAGCATTCGTGACCAACACACACACTTTAAATAACCTTTACGGGGTAGGAAGGGTAGAATACAGATATGATGACCGGTGCGCCAATACCACGTGTAGCCGCCTCTTTGAGGAAGTGACATACCGGCTATTGCATTGATGTGATCCGTATTACTTTAAACTTAGGATAATCTCCTTAAATATTTTTTAATGTTATCAAAAACCTTTTAATAAAATTTATGCTTTTGTGTGAAATCCCCTGTTATCTGAGCCTTACTTGTTTGTTTGTCCAAATTTACAAAATTTCTTGGCCGGGACCCACAGTTGTGGATCTTGAGGGGTGCCTAACACCTTCCCCTTGGGATAATTTCAAGCCCTTACCCGTTCTCTGGTAATGCAAACTAGTTCAATGGGTTATCTACTCTAGGTGCCCTAACGCACCACAAAATCGTTAGGTGGCGACTCTTCCTTAAACCTATTCCTTTAAGGAGTTGTCCAGAATGTCATAAACCCGATCTCTCCGTACGTAACCCGTGCGATAGAAAAAGGGGGCGCGACAGTGGCTCCGATCACTCAACCCATTTCTATTCCTCCATACCGGATGGCCCCACCAGAATTGAAAGGATTGAAAGAACAATTGCAAGACCTTCTTGATAATGGCTTTATTAGACCTAGTGTCTCGCTCTGGGGTGCACCGATTCTGTTCGTGATGAAAAAGGATGAATCGATGAGGATGTGTATAGATTATAGGCAACTGAACAAAGTCACTATCAAGAACAAGTATCTGTTGCCGAGGATTAATGATTTGTTTGATCAGCTTCAAGGTGCCAAGGTGTTTTCAAAGATTGATTTGAGATTGGGCTACCATCAGTTGAAGATTAGGGTATCCAATGTCCCTAAGACAACTTTTCTGACGAGGTATGGTCACTATGAGTTTCTGGTGATGTCTTTTAGCTTGGCCAATGCCCCCACAACATTTATGGACTTGATGAACCGGGCGTTCAAGCCTTATCTGGATTCCTTTTTGATTGTGTTTATTGATGACATTTTGATATACTCCCGCAGTCGGGAGGAGCATGAGCAACACCTCTGAATAGCGCTCCAGACTTTAGGGGATAGTCAGTTGTATGCTAAATTTTCAAAGTGCGAGTTTGGTTAGATTCAGTAGCTTTCTTGGGTCACATAGTATCAGCAGAGGGAATTCAAGTAGATCCTAAGAAGATTGAGGCATTCAAGAATTGGCCTAGACCCACTTTAGCCACAGAGATCAGGAGCTTCTTGGGTTTGGCGGGTTACTACCGTTAATTTGTGGAGGGGTTTTCATCTATAGCAACCATGATGACTAAGTTGACCCAGAAGGGTGCCCCATTCAGATGGTCGGATGAGTGTGAGGCGAGATTTCAAAAGCTCAAGACAACCTTGACTTCAGCAGCGGTTTTGGTATTGCCATCAGGTTCAGGATCTTTCATAGTATATTGTGATGCCTCCTGCGTGGGGCTCAGAGCGGTATTGATGCAGGAAGGCAGGGTGATTGCATACACATCTCGAAAGTTGAAGGTTCATGAGAAGAATTACCCTGTCCATGACTTAGAGTTGGCAGCCCTTGTTCACGTGTTGAAGATTTGGATACACTATCTTTATGGCGTACCGTGTGAGGTTTTCACAGATCATCGCAACCTTCAGTATTTGTTCAAGCAAAAGGATCTCAATTTGAGGCAGAGGAGATGGTTAGAGCTATTGAAAGACTATGATGTCACTATATTGTATCACCTAGGAAAGGCCAATGTGGTGGCCGATGTATTGAGTAGGAAGGCAATGAGTATGGGCAGCCTTGCGTTCATTTCGGTCGGTGATAGACCACTAGATTCAAATATTCAAACTTTGGCCAATCAGTTTGTGAGGTTGGATATTTCAGAGCCCAGCCATGTTCTAGCTTGTACGGTCGCTCGGTCATCCTTATTCGATCGTATCAGAGATCGGCAGTATGATGACCCTCACTTGATGGTTCTTAGGGGCACAATTTGGCATGGTGATACCAAGTAGGTTACGGTCGGAGATGACAATTTTTGAGGATGCAAGGTCGAGTGTGTGTGCCTAATGTTGATGGGCTTCGTGAGTTGATCCTTGAGGAGGCTCGTAGTTCTAAGTATTCTATTCACCCGGGAGCTGCCAAGATGTACCAGGACCTGCAGAAGCATTATTGGTCATGAAGGATGAAGAAGGATATTGTTGCTTATGTGTCTCGATGCTTGAATTCTCACCAGGTGAAGTATGAGCATCAGAGACCCGGTAGTTTGCTTGAGCGGATGGAGATTCCTAAGTGGAAGTGGGAGCGTATCACTATGGACTTTGTTGTTGGGCTCCCACTGATTCAGAGGAAGTTCGACGCCGCTTGGGTTATTGTGGATAGGCTGACTAAGTCAACACACTTCATTCTTGTGGCATGTACTTATTTTTTGGAGCAGTTGGCAGAGATATATAATAGGGAGATCGTTCACCTTCACGGTGTGCCCGTGTCTATCATTTCTGATCGAGGCACGCAGTTTACCTCGCACTTTTGGAGAGCTGTACAACATAAGTTGGGTACGCGGATTGAGTTGAGCACAACATTCCATCCTCAGACGGACGGGCAATCCGAGCTTACTATTCAGATCTTAGAGGATATGCTCCGCGCTTGTGTTATAGATTTCGGAGGATCGTGGTATCAGTTCTTACCCCTCAAAGAGTTCGCCTACAATATTAGCTACCACTCGAGCATTCAGATGGATCCCTATGAGGCATTATATGGTACACGGTGTAGTTCGCCAGTGGGGTGGTTTGAGCCAGGGGAGGCTCGGTTGTTTGGTAAAGATTTAGTTCAGGAGGCCTTGGACAAGGTCAAGATTATACAGGATCGACTTCGTACAGCTCAGTCCAGGCAAAAGAGTTATGCCGACCATAGAGTTCGTGATGTGGCATTCATGTTCAGGGAGCGGGTATTACTTTGGGTATCGCCCATGAAGGGTGTTATGAGATTTGGGAATAAGGGTAAGTTGAGCCCTAGGTATATCGGTCCATTTGAGATCCTCGAGAGAGTGGTAGAGGTATCTTATAGACTTGCATTGCCTCCAGGGTTATCCTCAGATCATACGGTATTCCATGTGTCTATGATCTGGAAATATCATGGCGATCCATCCCACGTGTTAGATTTCAGCTATGTCCAATTGGATAAGGATTTGACTTATGAGGAGGAGTCGGTAGCCATTCTAGACCGACAAGTTTGTCAGTTGAGGTCAAAGATTTACCCTTCAGTTTGAGTGCAGTGGAGAGGTCAACCTATTGAGGTAGCTACTTGGGAATCCGAGTCGGACATGCAGAGTAGATATCCCCACTTGTTCGCCAATTCAGGTACCTTTCTATGTCTGTTCGAGGACGAACCTTTGTTTTAGAGGTGGATATTATGATGACCCAAAGGGTCATATTGTGAATTAAGACTCTATTCCGGGCTCGTTAGACTTAAAATCTTTATTTTTATTCACCTCAATTTGCGTGCACAGTCCGAGCGTAAATCCGAAAAGACTTTATGTGGAAATTTATGAAATATTAATTTTTGAGGTTAAAATTTAATTTTTAGTTGACTTTGATCAACCTTTTGAGTAAACGGACCCGGATCTGTGTTCCAACGGTCCTAGAAGGTCCGTAGTAAAATATGGGACTTGGGCGTATGCCCGTATTCGAATTCCGAGGTCCCTAGATCGAGATATAAATTTTATGATGAAATTGTAGGACTGAAATTCAAAGGATTTAAAGAAATTTATTTATGTTTGATCTCGTTGGTATCAGGCCCGTATTTTGGTTCCAGAGCCTGGTACATGTTTAATATAATATATAAGTTATGTCTGTGAAATTTGATGAGAAACGAAGTTTAATGACATGATTCGGACCCTCGGTCGAGAAAATAGAAACTTTAAGTGTTCTTGAGAAATTCATGAGTTTTGATGCTAAATCCGTAGTTTTAGGTGTTATTTTGGCGATTTGATCGCACGAGCAAGGCCGTACGATGTTTTTAGACCTGCGTGCATTTTTGGTTTGGAGCCCCGAGGGCTCGGGTGAGTTTCAGATAGGCTACAAAGTGATTTTGGAACGTAGAAATTTGCCGGTGTAACTGGTGTCTGTAGCAGGCCTCTGATCTCGCAATTGCGAGATCAGGCTTCGCAAAGGCAAACCAAGTAGGCATGGCAATTGTGAGGTTTTTATCGCAATTGCGAAGAAAGCCTGGGCCAGCAGTTCTCGCAATTGCGAGTTTTTCTTCGTCTTGGGAAGGGCATGTTCGCAAATGCGAACTTCTACTATTATTTTCCAGGGACCAGTCATCGTAGATGCGACTCTTTCCTCGTATTTGCGAAGGTAGAGGAAATGTGAAGGTTCTCGCATTTACGATGACTCCTTCGCATTTGAGAGCTTTGCAATTGCGAAGCTCAGGTCGCAAATGCGACATCCGCAGATGATAACTTTGGACCTAGGCGAGATTTTACATTCATTCTTCAATTTTTAAAAACCTAAACCTCAAGAGGCGATTTTCGAAAGACCAAATCTTCCCCACGTCATAGGTAAATGATTCCCAACTATTCTCTTTCAATCTTTTACATCTTTTAACAAGATTTCAACCTAGAATCTAGGATTTTGATAGTGGAATTAGGGATTTTTTTGGGTAGAACTAGGAATTTCGAAATTTGGGGATTTAGACCTCAAATTGAGGTCGTATTCCAAAAACAACTATATATCCGGGATCGGGGGAGAATGGGTAAACAGATTTTGGTCCTAACCTCGAGTTTGGACCAAGCGGGCCCGGGGTCGATTTTTGACTTTTGTTGAAAAAACCTAGGAAAACTATAATTATGCATTAAAGTTGATTCCTTTAGCGATAATTGATGATATTAAAGTAATTATGATTTGATATGGGTGGGTTGGAGGTGAATTCTAAAGGGAAAACGGTACTTGAGTAGTTAGTGGCCTGCGAAATCGAGGTAAGTGTTATGTCTAACTTTGGCTTGAAGGAATAGGTATTGTGCGACTATTTGCTATGTGTTTTTTTGTTGAATACGATGTATGAGTGAGGTGACGAGCACCTATGCGTTGTGGTTGCATCATAGCATGCGAGTGAAATGTCATTCTTGCAAATTTTGTAGTCTTAAATCCTATTAGCCATGCTTAATGTTGTTATTGAAATGTTGGGAGACTTATATCTGGTTCCACCGAGGTTGATAAATTGTGAATATTGAATCAAGGTTGAGATGTTAAAATTGTGAAATTACTCATTGATACATTATTGGTTTCTTTGTGAAACTTCTCTCTATCCGTTGTTATTGATTTTTGTGAATTGTGAGGAGGAGTGTAAAGCACGAAGGATGATGTTGTGCATGATTTATTTATATTGTGAGGAAGAGTATAAAGCACGAAGGGTGATGCCGTGCATGATTTATTAATATTGTGAGGAAGAGTGTAAAGCACGAAGGGTGATGCCGTATGTGATTTATTTATTATTTGATGAGGTTGAGAGTAAAAGCACGAAAGGTGATTCCATGCAGTCTTATTTATTATTTGGTGAGGTTGAGGGTAAAAGCACGAAGGGTGATGCCGTGCAGCTTTCTTTACTGTTTTAATTGCTTAATTTGTTTACTGATTTCTGTTTAATTCTGTCTTTTCGTTATCCTCACTCCTTATATTGAAATTCCCCATTGTATGTCCCTTTCTCGTTGTTTTCTGTGTATCTCTTTAATTGATGTTATTTCAACTAACATGATTATACTGTTCAGGTTTTATGTGGTGTCCTGTCCTAGCCTCGTCACTACTTCGCCGATGTTAGGATCGACACTTACCAATACATGAGGTTGGTTGTACTGATACTGCACTCTGCACTTTCTGTGCAGATCCAGGTATAGGTGTTTAACCAAAGAATTAGATTCTTTGTCAAAGTTATTTTAAGAAGAACACGGGTTTCTGATAACCAAGGAATATGCTAATAATTGTATGTAAATTCGTAAATAGAAAGCAGTAAGAATATTGCAATGGCAGTTTGAACGTGTCTTTACAAGTTATATTTTACTCCCTTTTATAGGGAATTTATTAATATAACATCTACACTTTTCAGTGATCGAGCATTAATGAATAATAGCGGCATTATTGTAACGTTACAATGATTAATCGTAACTGTTGCATGAAGATTGTGTAACGTTTGGCTCATTAATTGAAGATCCCAAATCTGCCCTGTATCTTGCCTTGATTCATTTTGACCGTGTCTCTTCATCTCCTCGATTAGGTTGAGATTCCCGTATCGGATTACCCCGTAGGTATATTGTTCCGCTCCTCTTTATATCGTACCTCTTCATAAAGTCCTGTCCAGTTGTCATGATTTCATTGCTCCACCTAGATTGTTGAGTCATCGTAATTGTTACACGTGTGAAGCTTGTTTTTACCAATACAGATAGTCCCCCCACTTACCATTTATTTATTGATTAATATTTGGTAAGTGGATACTCATTTATGGCGGGAATATTTTGCCGCCGCTTCACTCGTACCATTGTATCCATCTCTGAATATATGCATCGCTTGTCACTTCCATTTAATGCACATGCCACGTGGCGTTCCCGAGTTGGTTCTGCAATTACTCAACACCTTTTAGGGCTTTTTGCGGCTGCATCAGTCACGAAGTGACATCCTCAATTATGACTTTCACATCACTGTTTTTACATTTTTTGACGGTTGCCTTCGGGTATAAATACCCTTTTTCATTTATTTACTTTCACGAAAAACTTTCGACCTTCTTTCTTTATTTGTAAATTCTTCATTCTTTGTAAATATGTCTTATTCAAACCAACATTCTAGGAAAGTCATTAATGTTGATGAATTGACTCCCTCTGTTGCTCCAACTCGAAGTAGGAGAGGCGGTAGGCTTAGGAGCTTAGGTTCTACCCCTTCCAGGGGTGCTTCTTCTTCTCATGTTGCTCCCCCATCTACTTCTAGGTCTTCTGTTTCTTTATCTTCTTCAGGGGCTAGGGCTTCGAGATCTTTTTCAAAGAGTAGAGGACATAGTGAACCGCTTCGCGAGCCGAGTGTCGATGAAATTATCCCTGCAGAGTTTTCTTTTCCCAAGGATAGTCAGGCCATGAGTGAACAACTTTCTTCAATGTCTTCGCATGACAGTGCCGAACTTTATCCTACTCAGATAAAAGAGGGCTTGGTGCCTCTTGTACGCAGGGATTGTTCTTGGAAGCCTGATTTTCCTATTATTGTTCCCAGCGATAACCAAAGAATAACCTCTTACAACGCCGGGTATTCTTACGTTTATACTTACCCTTTCACATTAGGATTCAAGCCTCCAATCGACCTGTTATCATCGAGTTTTGTCAATTCTTGAAAATTTGTCTGGGACAAGTCGATCCTCTTGTTTGGCGAGTTGTCGCGTGCCTTAGGTGCTTGGCCAATTTAGCTTCCTTACCCTACATCATCTTATTCACCTCTATTCTCCGATTATGTTCCGCCAAGGAGTGTTTACTCTTGCGGCGAGGAGTAAAAGGGTATTAGTTACTCCAGATGATGACAAAGATCGAGGGTGGTATGCCCGATATGTTGCTGTCCCTACTGCAGGTTTAGTAGGTGAAGAAAATCTCCCCTTCCCTGAGAAGTGGAATCTTGCACATGAGTACAATTTTGCTCACTCTCCTTTCATTTGATTTTGATAAATTATCAGTTCCGTGACTGTTTCTTTTTCCTTTGCAGCAACCATGGGAACCGTTGAGAATTTCTCCGATTTCCGTGATTGGGTAGAAAAAATCTTGTTGATTTCTCCATTAGAAGAACGTTCGTGGAAGTACCTCTCTAGGAGGTTTGGTTGGAAGGTTAAGACCCACAGTAAGTAAAAAAAAAATTCTTACTTCTTCGAGTTTTTGAGCTTTATCTGATCCTTTTCATTTGTTAGGGTTTCCCGCTAGTGGTATTTCTGCTGCGGCTACGTCCGCTTCAAGGTTGTCCCTGGAAAAGGCCTAGGAGATCATTATTGGTTCCTCCTCATCGAAGAGAAAAGAAAGTGGGTCCAGGACCTTAGAAGAGGAAGAGGAAGAGGAAGATGGGGGTTCCTTGGTCGACAAGTCACGTAGGAGGAGGGTGGTCTTTGACGACGAGTTTACACCTGTTGTTGATCCTCCCGTACCTGAATCCGTACTTTCTGCCCCCGAGGATGCAACTCCCTCTCCTATTCATGAATCCATTGATCTCCCGTTCCGTGAAGGTTTAGGTAATATTTCTGATGAAGCCCCTCTTTCTGTTTTCTCTCCTCCTGCTCCCAAAGAACTTCCTTTAATTGCTCCCGTTGTTGTTTCCGCTCCCATGGTTGTTCCTGCTCCTGCTTCTATTTCTGTTCCCGTGGCTGTTTATGATTCTCAGCCTACTTTGCCCGTGGCTCCTTTATATTCCCCCGCTTCCGTGCCTTCTGCTGTAGAAGTAGGGTCTTCCAGCAGGGGGGAGATGAGGCAAGTTATAATAAAAGTCCCAGCAACGGGCAGCTTCTTGAAAAAGTCGGTCCAGGCTGATGTATGGTTAAAGCCATTGATAGGCCCGACTGAAAGGTCTAAGCTGGAAAGCCACAGTACCCTGACTCGGACGAACGAGATTGTGCACTCATCCTTAAAGGTAAAACTTGCTTTTAATACGTACTTACATATTCTCTTACCGTATCTAATTTATCTTTTTTTATGTAGATCAATCTTGTAGGCACAAAGTTAATGAAGAGGGTCGTTCAGATGGAGAAAGCAGCAAAGGATTTTTAAACCGAGGCTATCAATTGGAAGGAGCAGTACGAGAGTCTTCATTTGCAAAGCAACTTTCTCGTGCCACAGAGGAGATTAGGAGCCTGAAGTATTTATTGGACCAAAAGGAGGTGTATTCTGGTGAACTTGTACAATTTCTCACTCAAACGCAGGAGGACCTCCGCAACTCTTCAGAAAAGGTCCGGTTTTTGGAAAGATCCTTCACTACTTTACAGGCCTCTCACGATGTTGTCGTGGCTGAAAGAGATAAGCTAAGAGCTGAAGCTGAACAGTGGGAGAAAGATTATGAAGCTCTTGAAGAAAAAGCAGCCATTGATGTTAGCTGGGCTTATCTGAACGCCCGCCTTGAAACATTGACGGAAATGGGCCAAGAGGGTTTTGACTTGGAAGCCGAAATTGCTAAAACCAAAGAGACAATTGAGAGGTCTCAGTAAAGTCAGAACCTTTCTTCACCTGAGGTTGAGGTCCCTGCTGCTCATCTCTCCCCATCTCAAGCTGCTCCTTCTAGTGAAAACAACCCCCCATCTGGAAAAGTTGAAAGAATTTGGTTCCTTTTTTTTTGTTGTATCAATTGGTGGTTACCTCCAGTCCCATCGGGGGTAAAGTTAGATCCTATGTAAGTCCCCAACTGAAAAGTTAGGGCCAACCAATGTATAAATCAATCCGTCTTAGACTAAGTTAACACTTAGTTTATTTTTCCGTAATATATTAATATCAATATCAGCATGAATTTAGCTTTCTTTGAGTTTTTGCTTTACTCTCAAGTCTTTGCATGCTTTCTTTTTGAGGTTTTTGTTTTACCTCTGAGTTTTTGATTTTGCATTAAATAGTGCTTAGAGTTTTCGTACCTTTTCATAATAGGCACGGTTTATAAAAGAGGGCCCTTTTTTGATCGACACTTAATGAAGAAGACGTCTCAACTTCATAATGGTGTAAATATACAAAAGACAGATAGGAATTTCACATGTTTTTCTATAACAATGTTTTGAAGAAAGTTTTTGCATTGTTTCGAACTTTCGTAACATTTCACATGTGTTTGTGTATCGTCTATAACTCGTTTTGTAACTGTTTTTCTTTCAGCAGCTTTGATATGAACTTGTACTCGTAACCGTTCTTCTTTTGCAAAAGTTTTTCCGAATTAGTACAAGGGAATAACTATTTTCGTTCATAACAGGTTTTATGTAAGGGTATGAATTTTTACCCATAAATATTTTTATTGACAACAGTTTTTAAATGAATACGAGGGTGATGCTTTTACATCCGTAACTGTTTTCATTCATAACAGATTTCTAAATAGATACAAGGATAATGATCTTTCATCCTAACTGTTTTTATTTATAACAATTTTCTGAATAAGTACAAGGATAATGATCTTTCATCCATAACTGTTTTCATTTACAACAGTTTTTGAGTAAATACAAAGATGTGCATTTTAACCCGCAGCTAATATTCTGCCTTTAACCTGAACATTCATTTACATTTACGAATATGTTTTTGGAAACATTCGTTTACATTTACGAATATGTTTTTTCGAAGGTTTTGAATCAAGCTTTGTGTTTTTGCCTTTGGCTCTTTGATTTTGTTCATAGTACTTGACTTGTTGGGAAGATGGATCTTCAGGCTCGAGCTTTGACTTTTTGATAGTCTTCTTTGATTTTTCTTTGCCTTCAATATTGTATAGTCCCCCAAGTGTTTGAGATTTGAAGAATGAAATCTCGAGCACTTGACTATTCCTTCCTTGTGGTCCTTCTCCTAAAAAGGAAAAACATACGGGACTCGAAGGTATATAGTTTTAGATGATGACTGCTTAACCCTTAAAAACATCCATCAGAAAGTTGTAACCCTAGACCAGGAATTCAGTTACTTCCTCGTGTCTGTGCAGGTCTAATATCATCATCTGGTGATGGGTTAGCTTTTTGCCTATCATCTAAAATGGTTAGTATAATTTTAACTGTACAAAAGTAAATCGAACGTAATGATACCTGACCGGGGGTATTCCTTTTACTCAGAAGCAATATTTCTTCAAATGGACAGCATTCCAGCTGGTTGGCAAGATTCGGTCGTCCATAGCTTCTAGCTCATAAGCGCCTTTTCCAAAGATGCCACGGACTTTGTAAGGTTCTTCCCAATTTGGATTTAGCTTTCCTACACCAGCTTCCTTCATTGATTGGAAGACTTTTTTGAGAACGAAGTCCCCAATTTTGAAATATCAGAGGTGAGATTTTCTGTTGTAATATCGCTCTATAATTTGTTTTTGGGCTGCCATACGTATTAGTGCAACTTCTCTTCTTTGCTCGAGCAAATCCAAATTTGTTATCAATTCGCCGTTATTTGTTTCTTCCGTTGCTGTTGTGAATCTTGTGCTTGGTTCGCCAATTTCTACCGGTATTAAAGCTTTTGAGCCGTAAACAAGCGCGAATGGAGTCTCTCCCCTAGCTGTTTTTGCAGTAGTTCTGTAAGCCCATAATACTGTTGGTAACTCATCGGACCAGTTTCCCTTGGCCTTTCCAACCGTTTCTTTAGGTTTTTGACGATGATTTTGTTTGTTGACTCGGCTTTCCCATTAGCCATGGGGTGGTATGGTGATGAAGTGATTCATTTGATTTGCCAACTTTCGAAGAATTCTGTGATTTGTGAGCCTATGAATTGCAGGCCATTGTCACATACGATCTCCTTCAGTATTCCAAAGCGGCATATTATGTGTCGCCATATGAATCTTTTCACTTCTTTTTCTCGCACCTATTTAAAAGCGTCTGCCTCCACCCACTTTGTGAAATAATCAGTTAATACAAGTAAGAACCGTACCTTTCCTTTAGCCCGGGGAAGGGGTCCTACTACGTCCATCCCCCATTTCATGAATGGCCATGGTGATATCACTGGGTGAAGTAACTCTACTAGTCGATGCATGTTGTTAGCATACCGTTGGCATTTGTCACATTTAGCTATGAAATTCTCAGCCTCTTCTTCCATTTTGGGCCAATTGTACCCTGCTTTGATTAGGGTTTTGACTAAGGATCTTGCTCCTGCATGGTTTCCGCAGTGTCTTTCGTGTACTTCCTTCATTACGCACTCTGTTTGGTTGGGTCCGAGGCACTTTGCTAAGGGACCTCCAAACATTTTGCGGTATAAAGTATCATGAATGAAGCATTACCGAGCAGCTTTTCGGCGAAGTGCTTGAGCTGCTTTTTTATCTTCGGGTACGGTGCCATTCTGCAAAAAATTTAAAATTTCGTTTCTCCAGTCCTAGGTTAAATTGTTAAATGTTACATCATTTTTTTTCCTGGTCTATTGCTGAATGAAATAGGTGTATGACAATTGCATTGTCTTTATTCGTCACTTTTGCAACTGCTGCGAGGTTAGCTAATGCATCCGCTTCTGCATTTTCCTCCTCGGGTATTTGCATAACCTTCAATGATTGGAATTGTCTTACTAGGTCTCGTGCTTTTTCCAGATATTGTTGCATCCGTGCCTCTCTAGCGGTGTAAGTCCCTTGCATCTGATTCACCACTAGTTGATAGTCACTTTTGATCACGATCTGCTCGATTGAGAGTTCTCATGCCAATTCAAGCCCTGCAATGACAGCTTCATACTCTGCTTCATTGTTAGTTATGGGATAACATTTAATAGTTTGTCGTATCTTTTAACCCGTAGGTGATATTAAAACAATTCCCAGGCCAGCTCCTTTTACATTAGAAGAGTTGTCTATAAATAGGGTCCATATCCCTAGATTAGCCCCGTTAAAAAGTTGTAACTCTCTTTCCACTTTAGGGATTATGCTAGTATTAAAATCAGCGACGAAATCAGCTAAAATTTGAGACTTTATTGTTGTCCTAGGCTGATATATTATATCATGTTCGCTTAATTCTATTGTCCACTTAGCTAATCTCCTTGATAATTCTTGCTTATGAAAAATATTTCTCAATGGGTATGAGGTTACAACAGTTATTGGATGACATTGAAAATATGGTCTTAACTTTCTAGCTGCCATGATTAGAGCGAAGGCTAATTTTTCCAGATAAGGATATCTAGTTTCTGCATCTAATAAGGACTTGCTTGCATAATAAATGGGAGATTGCTTACCTTTGTCTTCCCTTACCAGTACTGCACTTACGATAATTTCTGCAACGACAAGCTAGACATACAGCCTTTCCCCCTCTTTTGGCTTAGACAGCAATGGGGGTTTTGATAGATAGGCCTTCAGATTTTTAGAGCCTGTTGACATTCTTCAGTCCATTCGAACGGATTCTTCTTTTTAAGAACTGAAAAGAATTTAAAACTCTTCTTCGAACCGGCAACGGATCTACCTCCTTCTTCTGGGGGGGCATGGATGCTTCTCTTCCTCCAACAACAACAACAACAAACACAGTTTGATCCCAACATGTGGGGTCTGGGGAGGATAGTATGTACGCAGACCTTACCCCTACCTAATGCAGGTAGAGAGGCTGTTTCCAATAGACCCTCGGCTTAGGAAAGGTAAGAAGAATAATAAGGAAGCAAGGAAGGAAGAAATATGGAAGAGAAAAAAAAGGATAAACAGTATCCAATAATAGCAACACGAAATACAATACCTGAGGCGAACAAAACCACATACCATAATAAAAATCAAAGAATATGAAGGGAAATGCATGCTACTAAGCCTATCATTGAGCACTATAAACTACCTACTAGCCCTCTACCTTAATCCTCGACCTCCACACCCTCCTATCAAGTGTCATGTCCTCAGTGAGATAAAGCAGTGTCATGTCCTGCCTAATCACTTCTCCCTAGTACTTCTTAGGCCTGCCTCGACCCCTTCTCAAACTCCCCATGGCCAACCTCTCACACCTCCTGACAGGGGCATCAACCCTTTATCGTGAGGGTTTTCATAAGAGAGGGACCTTTTATATTTACGGTGCTCTTGAAGAGGACGTCTCCTGTTGATTACGGCACTAGCATTTGAAGTACTTGTATAACTTTCAAATGACAAAAACAATTCATCATTCCGATAAGAAACAAGATAAAAATAAAAGGACTTTACTTTATTCCTTCCATTTTTAAAAAGTACATAAGAGTTCGTTGTGCTAAAAAGAAATTGCCATTTCTTGTGGTGGCTAACTTGTTCAACTTGTTTCTTTGGGGCTGGTCATGCGGTACCTGATCTCAATTATATAATTATGCTTTCGGGATTTGCATTTCAGTCGAAGCGGCAGTCGTTGTTTCCATATCATTCCTCCCAGTGTTCGAATGTGAAGAATGCGAATTGGAACACTGGAAGTTTAACCCCTTCGAGGATTCCACTAATGAATTGCTAGATAATCTTCAGTATGATAACAAACTTCACTTCCCCTTAGGAATTTATGTTATCGAGTCAAAGACTATCTAACAATCCCCTAGTGTCTTGCACTTCTGAACATTAGGATAAGCTATGTTTGATAGCAAACTAAACTTCCCGGTGGGAACTTTGCAACTGAGTAAAAGATTATCTAACCGTTCTAGAGTGATTTTTTTCTTGTGTGTCTTGTTATTAAAAGATCTTAATGTAGTTGTTGGAACTTCCTTCGTAGTATGATTTCCATTACTTCCTCATTAAAAACCTTGCTAGAAAAACACAATTTGGACAAAAACTGGACGAAGGGAAAAAAGAGTGCAGCACACACTTTCAGTTCATGTGATGTTCATAAGCAATAGTATCCCTTGAGATGCTCGACATTTCAGTTTCTTGGCAACTTTTCTCCATCTTGATTCTCCAACTCATATGAACCTTTTCTAGTAACTTTGGTCAATATTTTGAGTAAACGGACTTGGATCCATAGTTCGACAGTTCCAAAAGGTCCGTAGTAAAATATGGGACTTGGGCGTAATCCCGGAATCGAATTTTGAGGTCCCTATCTCGAGAAATGAATTTTTGATGAAAATTGTAAGACTGAAATTCTAAAGATTTAAAGAAATTGATTAATGTCTGATCTCGTTAGTATCGGTCTCGTATTTTGGTTTTGGATCCCGGTATAGGTTTAATATAATATATAAGTCATTTCTGTGAAATTTGGTAGAAATCAGAGTTGATTTGACGTGATTCGGACGTCCGGTTGAGAAGATAATAGTTTTGAAATGTTCTTGAGGAATTCATGAGTTTTGGTGCTAAATCCATAGTTTTAGGTGTTATTTTTGTGATTTGATCGCACGATCAAGTTCGTGATATTTTTAGACTTGCACTCATGTTTGGTTTGGAGCCCCGAGCGCTCGGGTGAGTTTTGGATAGGCTATAGAATGATTTTGGAACTTAGAAATTTGCTGGTGTAACCGGTGTCTGTAGCAGGCCTCTGATCTTGCAATTGCGAGATTAGGCTTCGTAAATGCGAACCAAGCAGGTATGGAAATTGTAAGGTTTTATCGCAATATCGAAAAAATCCTGGGCCAGCTGTTCTCTCAATTGCGAGTTTATCTTCGCAATTGCGAAGAGGGTCTGGGAAGGGCATGTTCGCAAATGCGAACTTCTACCCGCATTTGCGATGGGCCAATTGTCGGAAATGCGTAATATCCTTCGCATTTGCGAAAGCAGCGAAAATGTGAAGGTTCTCGCATTTGCGATGGTACCTCCGCATTTGCGAGCTTCGCAATTGCGAAGCTCAGGTCGCAAATGCCACATCCGTAGCTGATAACTTTGGACTTAGACGGAATTTTTTATTCATTCTTAAATTTTTCAAAATCTAAACCTCAAGAGGCGATTTTCCAAAATCTAAATCTTCCCCAAATCGTAGGTAAGTGATTCCTAACTCTTTTCTTTCAATCTTTTACATCTTTTAACAAGATTTCAACCCAGAATCTAGGATATTTATAGTGGAATTCGGGATTTTGGGTAGAAAACTAGGGATTTCAAAATTTGGGAAATTAGATCTCGAATTGAGGTTGGATTCCGAAACCAATTGTATATCTGGGCTCGAGGGAGAATGAATAAATGGATTTTTGTCCGAACCTCGAGTTTGGACCAAGCGGGCCCAGGGTCGGTTTTTTTACTTTTGTTGGAAAAACTTAGGAAAACTGTAATTATGCATTAAAGTTGATTCCTTTAGTGATAATTGATGATATTAAACTAATTATGATTAGATAGAGTGGGTTGGAGGTGAATGCTAAAAGTAAAGTGGTGCTTGAGCACTGAGTTGCCTGCGAAATCGAGGTTAGTGTTGTGCCTAACTTTGGCTTGAGGGAATAGGTATTGTGTGAGTATTTTCTAAGTGTTCTGTTGTTGAACACGACGTATAGGTGAGGTGACGAGCATTTATGAATTGTGGTCGAGTCATAGCATGCGAGTGAAATTTCATTCTTGCAAATTGTAGTCTTAAATCTTGTTACCCATGCTTATTGTTGTTATTGAAATGTTGGGAGACTTGTATCCGGTTCCACCAAGGTTGGTAAAATTATGAATATTGATTCGAGGTTGAGATGTTATATTGTGGAAGTAATCACTGGTGAAATATAGATTTCTTTGTGAAACTTCTCTCTGTCCGTCGTTATTGATTCTGTGAATTGTGAGGACAAATGTAAATCGCGAAGGGTGATACCGTGCATGATTTATTTATATGGTGAGGAAGAGTGTAAAGCATGAAGGGTGATGTCGTGCATGATTTATTTATATTGTGAGGAAGAGAGTTAAATCACGAAGGGTGATGCCGTGCAATCTTATTTATTATTTGGTGAGGTTGAGAGTAAAAGCACGAAGGGTGATGTCGTGTAGTTTTCCTTACGGTTTTAATTGTTTGACTTGCTTACTAATTGTTGTTTAATTCTTTCTTTTTGTTATTCTCACTCCTTATACTGAAATTCCCCATTGCATGTCCCTTTCCCATTATTTTCTGTTTTGGTTCTGTATTTGCGGTTATTTCTACTAGCATGATTATAGTGTTTAGGTTTTATGTGGTGTCTTGTCCTAGCCTCGTCACTACTTCGCCCGAGGTTAGGCTCGACACTTACCAGTATATGGGGTCGGTTGTACAGATACTGCACTCTGCATTTTCTGTGCAGATCCAGATTTAGGTCCAAGTTGATTCTGATTCGTAGCTGACTTCACCGCAGGAGACACGAGGTAGATCTACCGACATCCGCGCAAATTCCTAGAGTCTCTTCCTTATTATTCATTTATTGTTTTATTTAGTTCACAAACAGTTATACATTTTCTTTCAGCCAAATACTTGTAGTAAATTCTTAGTAGTCCGTGAGTTGTGACTAAAGATCCATGGGTAGTTAGACATCAGTATTATTTTTGCAGTATCGTTATACTATTTAGCTAGTTATTTTGATATCATGTGGTGAATGGTAGTGAATCTTCGTATATGTTTTAAAATGTTTTAAAGTCGTAAACCTCTAATGTTGGCTTGCCTAGCAAGTGCAGATATGGCACCATCACGGCCCCGACGGTGGAAAATCGGGTTGTGACACATACTTTCAGTTCATGTGATGTTCATGAGCAATAGTATCTATTGAGATGCGCGGCATTTCAGTTGCTTGGCAAATTTTCTCCATCTTGATTCTCCAACTCATATCCTGGTGACAGCTGGAACCCGGTAGGGGCCTTCCCATGTTGGACCTAGCTTTCTTGCATTAAGTTCCCGAGTGTTTTGAGTTACTTTCCATTGAACTAAGTCTCCCACTTTGAAATAACGTAGGTCGGCTCTTAGGTTATAATATCTTCTAGTCTCTGCTTTTGAGCTACCATCCTTATATGTGACAAGTCCCTAGGCTCATCAAGCAACTCCAAATTGACCAACAAGTATCTTAAGGTAAGCTCTCCTACTTCCACCGGGATCAAGGTTTCTTCTCTGCACTCAAGGGAGAAAGGAGTATCTCCTTTGCTCGATTTGGTCTTTGTTCGGTACGCCCATAGTACTCCAGGCAGTTCCTCGGGACATTCTGCCTTTAGCTGCTTCTCTTTTTGAGATTTTGTATAATCACTTTGTTCATTGATTCCTCTTGACCATTTGCGCTCGGATGATAGGGAGAAGATATGATCCTTTTGATTTTCAAGTCTTGAAGGAACTTCATGACCTTTGAGCCTATAAATTGTGGCCCGTTTTCGTAGGATATTCTCTTTTGGTATCCTAAATCTTCAAATTATGTTCTCCCACAAGAAATACACCACTTCACGTCCACTAATCTTCTGATAAGGATCTGCTTCAATGATGGTAGGCTATAATCTCATGTTTTAGTCTATTATTACATTCCAATTTACTGCACTTCAGTTGAGTTTGAGTTTTAATCGCTAGTGTTTTGCACTAATTGTGTGTTTTATGCCTTGTAGGAGTGATTCCGAGCTATGTGGATGTTATGGAATGAATTCAAGTGATTTTGATCTTTGAAGTATGAGTAAAAGTCCAAGGAATTAAGTCGGGATTGTGTTCGTGGATCAACAGATGATAGTTAAGAACGAACGAAGAATCGAGCAGGCATATTATGCACTGTCTAGTAAAATACACATAACATTTTTCTCAGAACTCCGTTTGGGCTCCACAATATATTGTTGGAAATATACTTCAAAGGGATACAACTTTCATGTTTTACGTTTTCTCAAATTCCCAAAAACAAAGGGTGAAAGGTGCATGGCAAGTGTGCGGCCGCGCACTGACCGCGCATATGGGGCAGAACAGTGTGAAAAGTGCGTGGGCACACTTTCAGGTGCGCAGCAGCGCACGTCTTGTCCGGGAAAAGTGTCTGTTTTCATGTAGGAGAAGGTGTAAATTTTTGGGCCCGACCCTAATTGGTATATATACATAGATAAACATTATTTTTGGGACTTTTGACATAATTTAGACCTAAGGAAGCTAAGGAGAAGAGGGAGAAGCAAGAGCACAAGGATTTTACCATTCATCCTCACTCAAAACACGGGTTTGGATGTTTTATGTTTTCCTTTGACTTAAACTTAATTGTCATGAATTTCTCTATATACATGGAGTAATTCTTCCGTAGGGATTGATGGATTTGGTGTTTTGAGAATTATTTGTGGATATTAACTCTAGTGGTTGTGTATTGAATCGTTTTGGGTGTTTTCATTATTGCATATATATTCACATGTTTATGTAATCGAAAGAGGCATAACTTGTGATGTTTTGCATTATCTTGTTGGTTGAATTCATTGATTCTTATTAGTAATTGGAAGAGGCTAGTTGAATCAATGCTTAGACCTAGTTAAGATGATAATAGAAAGAGGTTCTCCTAGAGATTAACCCACTATGAATTCTTGCATATCTCCACTGAGCTTAACTTAGTTTATATTGTGAAGTTGAGACTTAATCGAGAGAGGAGTTTATACTGAACGTTCGAACTAATAATAGAGTGAATTCGAGAGACTCACTTGAACCATAGAGTGAAGTGGCTAGAGTTAATTCCCAAACAAATATCTTGCACTTATCCAATCATCCCCTTTTTTCCTCGGATTGATATGTTCTTGCTTACATTTGTTTAAATTGTCATTAGCCAATAGTTAGACTGTTAGTTAATTTTAGTTTTAATTCACACAACTCCAAATTTTTGATCATCTTGAATAGCAATTAGACTAGAAGCTACGGAAACACTGTTTAAATTCAATCCCCGTGGATACGATATTTGCTATACTATATTCGACTAGCGAGCCTAAGTTATACGCCAGTTTTGCGCTTGTCATTCAACCCACTTAGAAAAATAATCAGTTAAAATCAACAGAAACCTTACCTTACCAGGGGCCAGCGACAGTGGTCCGACGATATTCATTCCTCACTTCATGAATGACCATAGAGACAAAACTGAGTGCAATGATTTCGCTGGTTGATGTACTAATGGTGCGTAGCATTGATACCTATTGCATTTTTGAACGAAAGATTTGGCGTTGTGTTCCATTCAGGGTAAATAGTAGCATGCCCTTACCAATTTTAGTACCAAGGAATCTGTGCTCGAATGATTTCTACAGATCCCTTCGTGGATTTCTCACATAACATAGTTCGCTTCGGAGGCTCCCAAGTATCGAGCCAGCGTGCCTTGAAAAGATTTCCTATACAATTGGCCTCCTTTGAAGCTATATCTTGATGCTTTAGCACGCTACACATGGGATTCCTTAGGGTCTTCAGGAAGCTTTTCGTGCTCGAGATAATCAATGATCTCATTCCTCCAGTCCCAGACCAAATTAGTCGTGTTTACCTCCTAATAGCTATCTGCGTCCAGAACCGAGTGCCTAAGCTACACGATCGTACCAGAGTCTGATCCCTTCATTTTCGTTGAATATCCAAGGTTAGCTAATGTGTCTGCTTCTGCATTTTCCTCCATTGGGATATGTATAATTGACCACTCCCGGAACCGAGCAAGCAGAGCCTGAACCATCACTATGTATTGTTGCATACGTTCCTCTTAAGGTCTTTAGGAAACTTTTTGTGCTAGAGATAATCAATGATCTCATTCCTCCAGTCCCAGACCAAATTAGTCGCGTTTGCCTCCTAATAGTTATCTGCGTCCAGAACTGAGTGCATAAGCTATACGATCGTACCAGAGTTTGTCACCTTCATTTCCGTTGAATAGCCAAGGTTAGCTAATGCGTTTGCTTCTGCATTGACCTCTTTTGGGCTATGTTTAATGACCACTCCCTGAATCGAGCAAGTAGAGCCTGAACCATTACTATGTATTGTTGCATGCGTTTCTCTTTGGCTTAGAAGATCCCGTAGACCTGATTTACCATTTGCTGGGAGTCGCATTTGATCTTTATGACCTCGAAATCTAGTCCCTATGCCAATTCGAGTCCTGTAATCAAATCTTCATACTCTGCTTCATTGTTAGTCAGAGGAACCTTTCTTATGGCCTACCTTAGGGTTTCCCCCGAAGGAGTGGTCAATATTATGCCAAGCCTAGACCCTTTTACGTTGGAAGCTCCGTTCGTATATAGGGTCCAAACTCTTGATGTCGATTCTAACACCATCACTGCTTCTTTGGTAGCCAAAGGTAACAATCCCGGAATGAAATTGGCCACAAAGTCAGCCAAAACTTGTGACTTAATAGTAGTCCTAGGTTTATATTCTATGCCAAATTAACTCATTTCAATGGACCACTTGGCTAGCCTTCCCGAAAGTTTGGGTTTATGGAGGATATTCCACAGAAGGTAGTCACACAACTATCGGGTGGCGTTGGAAATAAGGCCTAAGCTTCCGAGCGGCGACTACGAGGGTTAAGGCCAACTTATCCAAATGCGGGTAGAGAGTTTCTACTCCCGTTAAAATTCTACTAACGTAATAAATTAGAGGCTCCGTACCTTCGTCCTCACGGTCTAAAACAACGGTTATCGCTACCTCCGAGATTGCTAAGTATACTAACAATTTTTTGCCTTCCTCTAACTTTGATAACAACAAAGGACTTGATAAGTACCTTTTGAAATTCCTCAAAGCCTCCTGACATTCCGGGGTCCATTCGAAGTTCTTCTCTTCTTGAGTAACGAAAAGAAATGATGGCATTTCTATGAAGACCGGGAAATGAACCTACTTAAAGTGGTCAATCTCTCCTGTGAGCCTTTAAGCTTCTTTTACGCTTGATAGTTGGTCTGGGATGTCTTCGATGGCTTTGATTTTATCGGGGTTAACCTCAATTCTCCTTTGTGATACCAGGAATCCCAGGATCTAACCAGAACTGACCGCGGACGTACACTTATCAGGGTTAAGCTTCATGTTATGCTCCCTTAGGATGTCAAATGTCTCTTGCAAGTGATTAAGATGATCACCTGCATTCAAAGACTTAACAGGCATATCGTCTATATATACTTCCATGGTTTTCCTATTTGGTTTACAAACATTTTGTTTATGAGCCGTTGGTAAGTGGATCTACCGTTATTTAGCCCGAAAGGCATCACATTATAGCAATATGTTCCAAAGTTTGTTACGGATGAAGTTTTTTCCTGATCCTCCGAGTTCATCTGAATTTTGTTTTACCCGGAGTAAGAATAAAAAAAACTCATTAACTCATGCCCGGTCGTTGCATCTATCATTTAATCAATGTTTGACAATGAGAATGAGTCATTTGGGCACGCCTTATTCAAGTCCTTCTAGTCTACACACATGCGATATTTATTATTCTTCTCTGGAATAACTACTACGTTAGCAAGCCAGTCAGAATACTTTACCTCTCGGATTGAGTCGATATCAAGTAGGCGAGTTACCTCCTCTTTGACGAATTCATTTTTGGCCTCGGCAGTAGGACATTTTTTGTCTTATCATAGGAATGTTGAAATCCAAGCTTAGATTGTGTATGACCACTTTCGTCGGGATACCTGTTATATCCGCATGCGACCACGCAAAACAATCGATGTTAGATTTACGAAATTCAATAAATCTAGACCTTAGTTCGGGGTGCATACCTTTCCCCGAGTGGAATTTCCTTTCCAGGAACTTCTTGAATAATGCAGCTTGCTCAAGATCTTCCGCTATGGATTTTGTTGCGTCCGTCTCTTTTGGTACCTGAAAATATATTGGTACTTGATAAGATTCTGGCGCATCTTCCCTGTGGTTGACCTCGCTTGACTTGGGAGCAGGCGTCCGTTCCTATAATTGTTATGCCACATGCACTTTCCCTTTGCTACTGGAGACCGAAATTGCATTCATCTCCCTTGTTGCTGGTTGGTCACCCCATATTTGTTTAATTCCATCGGGAGTTGGGAATTTTAGCAACTGGTGATATGTCAATGGCACAACTTTCATCTCGTGCAACCATGGTCTTCCTAGGATATGTTGTAGCCCATATCACCATCCACCACCTCGAAAAAGGATCGTCTTCAACACCCTTTCAGCATTAATTCCATCGGGAGTTGGGAATTTTAGCAACTGGTGATATGTCAATGGCACAACTTTCATCTCGTGCAACCATGGTCTTCCTAGGATATGTTGTAGCCCATATCACCATCCACCACCTCGAAAAAGGATCGTCTTCAACACCCTTTCAGCATTAATTCCATCGGGAGTTGGGAATTTTAGCAACTGGTGATATGTCAATGGCACAACTTTCATCTCGAGCAACCATGGTCTTCCCAGGATAATGTTGTAGCCCATATCACCATCCACCACCTCAAAAAAGGATCACCTTCAACACCCCTTCAACATTTATGGGCAGCTGGATCTCTCCTCAGGTTGTCACACTTGCTAGGTTGAGCACCACGAGGATTTTTGTGGCCAGAACGATGCTTCCGATAAGTTTGGCTTGCTCTAGTACCCTCAATTGTTTAATATTATCTGAACTCCCTGGATCCACCATAAGACGTTTGGTTTTAAAATCTAAAACATTTAGAAAAGTTACCAATGCTTCGTATTGCAGTAGCAACAATCCATGTGCGTCTTCCTCAATGAAGGTGATGTCGTCTTCAGCGACTTCCCGAAGTCTCTTCCTGTGGGTTACTATTACCTTTGTCTTTTCGTCACTCAGAAGGTAACCCCGTTAATCTCATTCCCCTCGAAAATCATGTTGAAGGCGCGAGGGATATTTTACTACTTTTGATGGCTCCGCGTTGTCACGATTGTGATCGTAATTGTTTTTAGCCCGGTCACTTAAAAATTCCCTAAGATGGCCATTTTTCAACAGCGTCGCAAACTCTTCACGCAGATGCCGACAGTCCCCAGTTCAGTGACTGTTCATCCCGTGGTATTCGCACCATACATTAGAATCCCTCTGGTTGGGATCTGATCTCATTGGCTTTGAGAACCATGCTTCTTTAATGTTCATCATAGCCAATACCAACTCTGATACACTAACGTTGAAGTTATATTATGAGAAAGTCTGGGGTAGGAAGAATCTCGAGAACCTAACGTTTCCTTGTCCTGTAACGATCTGTTGCTCCGATTGCGATCAGTTTTTGTATCGGTAACGAACTTATCCGCCGACTGGAAACCTCTGCCGCGTCCTTCGGCCCCTCCATAGGGAAAAAACCTACTCCTTGAAGACCATCTATCTGTGTCAAAATCATCTTTCGATTCCATTTTATTCTTCTCCCGACTCGAACCGATGTCGGAAACCGAGATGATCATCCTCAATCCTTATCTTTGACTCGTACCGGATGTGAACATCCGCCTAAGTTGTCTCTTGGAACTCGAGCAAGCTTTCTTTCAATTTCCGCGAAGTATCAAAATTCCTCAGATTCAAACGTTTGGTGAATGCTTCAGCCGCCCATTCATCCGGAATGGCCAGTAGAAACATACTTTCCTTCTCGAATCGGGTTACAAATTTCCGCATCAACTCGGACTCTCCTTGCGCAATTATGAAAATATTGGCCTTTCAGGCTGGTATCTTTCTGGACCTGGCATGGGCCTTAATGAAAGAATATGTAAGCATATCAACGGAATATACACAATGTTCGGGAAAAAGTGAATACCATGTCAAGGTTCCTTTCGTGAGAGTCTCTCCGAATTGCTTCAGCAACGCTGATTCAATCTTGTGGGGAGCTAAATCGTTCCCCTTCACCGCCGTTGTATAGGTGGTGATGTGCTCCTAAGGATCTGAAGTCCCATAATATTTCGGCATGCCCGGCATTTTAAACTGCTTCGGGGTTAATTTTGGCATCGCGCTTGATTTGTACGGCACTTGAGTATACTTCTTTGAGTCCATCCTTTTCAGCACCGGTGGTGCGCCCGAGATTTGATCCAAGAGATCGTTCATTTCCCTCATAAACCATATTCGTTCATTTTTGAAGGGATCGCTCTTATTGTTATGACCGGACCCCGCTCCCCCTGGCCCCATCGAAGCCGACATCGCCCCTCAAGATATTGTTGTCGACCCTCTGCTTTGGTTGTTTTGTGGGAGCACTGGGAGGAACTGGACCTCTCTCATTCGCGTTATTGGAAGCACCCGATAATTCCTACTTCAGTTCTGTCATTACCTTATCCAGCAGTGGGAGATGGCCTAGAATGGACTCTTGTTCCTCCTGCAGGACCCTTACCACTTTGACGACTGATGTGTGGCTATAATTCATGGTTTAACACATTATGTGTTGTTGGCCCATGTCACTGAATGGGTTTTGAAGATTGACAAAAGGTGTCAAGTTGAACCAGGTCCATCATAGCATACACATCTGAATGAAGCAGTTGGATCACGAATCGTACAAGTCTAGGAGATATCAGTGATTGCTAAGTATCAACAAATAAGAGAATGTCTCCTAATACTAAAAGGTTGCAAATTGATAGAGAAGACAGAAGTTGATTTCGGCTAGGACAGAATAGAGGAAGGAAGTTGAGTTACAATCAAACTCGTTGACCAAGGAAGAGTTGGATCAGAATTGAATCATGGACTCAACAAACGAACTCTATAAATAATCAATGTATTACTACTGAAAAAGGTGACGCACAAGTGCTAAAGTGAATCAAGTTCTGAAGCAAAAGTTCGAGAGATTTTGCAAGCAGAATTGTTGTGCGATACAAAGGCTACAGTTCAACTAGAAGAAATAGTTTCATTGTTTGTATATTGATTCTAGTTGATTGTAGTAGGAGTTTAAATATTGTATCTTATCAGCTTTCATAGAAGCAATTGTAATAGGTACAAATTGATCAAGTTAGAGTTAGCTTGAAATNTTTTAGTGAAGAGTTTGAGCAAATCCTACTGAGGAGTAGGTCGTGGTTTTTTCACCTTTTGAGCCAGGTGTTTTCCACGTAAAAATCCCTGTGTCTTTACTATTACTGCTTAATTATTCCGCAAACAGTAGTAAGTAGTAGACTAAGAAGAACCAGGTTCTTCTTATTAGACAGCACTCGAAAATTGGGTATTGCACAATTAACTTGTAATATTGTGTAGTATTGAAGTCTAAAACATCATGTGCCTTACATTTTACGTGCTTTAATGATAAAAATATACTTTATTTGAGCGTAATGGAGTCTATTTTATGGGTAGGTGAATTGGAGATGGAAGCAGAGCTAAATGGATGCTTAAACGTCGAAAGTGCGCTTGAAGACGATGAAAAGGAAAAGCCAGGCAAAAGCCAACTCGACCAGGCTTTACCCTAGCGAGGCCAACTTAAAGTCAGGCCTTACCAGGCGTTAGCCTAGCGACGCCATCTTAAAGCCAGGCTGAGGCTAGCGTTAGCCTGGCGACACCAGGGTCCCGGTCCGAGTTTTGAAGGCTTAAACACTTTCCCGGCGTAACTAGGAGTGACTTAAACGTTTAGGGCTTATTCCAAACCTATAAATAGACCCAAAAACACAACTTTGAGGGACCTTTGCAACTGGAGACAATAGGAGATCGTGGAATACTACTCGGGAGTTCAAAACATTGATTTTTACATCCCCTATTCCTTACTCTGTAATTTAATTATGCAATTTACTTTGGATTTGATTACTTTGAGCATGAAGAGCTAAACTCCTAATCTAGGGTTTTGATGGAACCTGTTGAAGGATAATTTTACGTTAATATAAATTTGCCATAGTATTCTCTCTATTTGTTCAACTATATGTTTATTGTTGTTGATTGAAAGGGCCCTCAATTAACAGTTCTTATTTAGTGTGCATTACTCAGCAGAGAGTGCATATTTAGGTCGTTGTTGAACAACACCACTCCTGACATATATGAGGGATCAATACGAAGGGTTTAAAGGTGGGATTAGGGATAACGAAACCTTGAGTGCGATCTAAATGAGCTGTATTAAGGTTAGCTAGCGTAATTCGGAAGAATATGTCTAGTTTATTGTTGTAATTACTAGGGAGAGAGTTACGGCAGTCAGAGTGCTCATGATCGATAGAGAAGACTTAGGCAAATTTATAGCAAACGTAGCGGAAAAGACTCCGGCAATAGGGGAAATCAAAACCTTAGATCATTCCAATTCTTGTATACAACACATTCGTAGTTAGTTCTTAATTACTACATTTTTATTACGTAATATCTAGTTAGTAAAAATCCAATATGTTATTTAAATATCTCGGAAAGTTGATTACGTGAAATTGTATGAGCCTTATAGCTGTGATTGATAGGTTAATTTGTTGTGGGATTCGACTCTGAAATTGTTAATCAGAATATATTTGCAGCGACCGCTTTGTCCTTTTTATAAGGCATAGTTGGGCGTGATCAAATTTTGGCGTTGTTGCCGGGGAATTAACGTTGTTATTAGTTGCAGTTAAAAGAAGTTCAAAAGTTCTTAGTGTAATCAATTTTCTTCAACTCAAAATGAATACATTTAAATTCTAATATTTGTAATCTTGAGTGTTACAGGTGCATGCTTAAAAACTCCTCAAGAACTGGTGAAGTGTTTGAAGCATTATCAGATCTTGAGAAAGTTTTCAAGGAATTGAATCGTGCAAACAGGAAAAGCAAACAACAACAGAACTTGACTGAACAACTTGAACCATACATGGCAGGCGAAGTAAACAACAGGAACAATGGGGACAAAGTGAATGACCCGATAAACCAGGTGGTGGCACTGTTGGTGCCCGAGGCTGCATTGTATGATTGGGCACAACCCATTACAGACAACTTAGCAACCGCAATTGTAGTCCCGCAGATACAAGTTGATTCGTTCCAAATCACAAACAACATGCTTCATTTGTTGCAAAACAAGGGACTGTTCTCAAGGTCATACATCGAAGATCCTCAACAGCATCTAAAGAAATTCCTGTCAATTTGTGCCACACAAAAACAACGTAATGTGATAGCGGAAGAAATAAGGCTATTGTTGTTTCCATTCTCAGTGACAGGAGCAACTCAGACTTGGCTTAATTCACTCCCCATAAATTCCATCACTACTTGGGAGGAATTAGTCAAGCAATTTATGAACAAATTTCACCCACCCAACAAGACTGCTCAGCAAATTGATGAGATCTTGATCTTCAGACAGAAACCAACAGAAACATTGCAAGAGACGTGGGAAAGATTCAAAGGGCTGTTGGTTTTGTGTCCATACCATGGTATTCCAGAGCAGAGGCAGAGGTTTTATATGGGTTTGGAAGATAGCTTGAAATCCAACGTTGATGCTTCAGCAGGTGGAGCATTTTTTAGCAAAACATTCGGAGAAAGCAAGATCTTACTTAACAAGATGGCACAAAACTCGGGATGGACAACTAGAAATGCTCCAATTACTCATGTGGTTCACTCAGTAGCCTTAGACCTAGCTAACTCCATAGCTAAAAACATGGCAACTCTAATGACACAAATGAGCATCCTCACTAAAAGGTTGAAAAATCAGGCCAGAAACAACGGGTACACATAATTGACACAACTAATGGGGGTTTGTGTACATCATGCATTAATCAACCATATGTTTGCTCGTGAAGTGCGGAAGGTGATCATCAACAGTACCAGGAGAATATGAATTATGTGGCCAATTACGGGGGACAAAGACCAGGTGGTCAGAATTGGGGTCAGCAAAATCAACAATACACGTCAGCCCCACAGCAGCACAACAATAGCAACAATCTTGGGGCCATGCGACCTCAAGGTCAAGTGGTGCCTTACCAAAGGCAACAAGGCTACAACCATAAGAATCACCAGTAGGCTTATCATCAACCTCAATAATAACTCACTGGGAGACACGAAGATGGGTTTTCTAGACTCGAGGGAATGATGCAACAATTCATTGGGTCCATTGGGAAAATAACTGAAAGAGTAGACTCACATGAATCAACAATAAAGAATATTGAGATCCAATTGGGACAGATTTCGATGGCTTTAAATAATCGTCCCCAAGGGACGTGACCTGTAGACACACAGATCAATCCAAAGAAGCAGGGCCTGAAATAGCTAATGGCAGTGAGTCTCCAAAATGGTAGAGACCTAAACCGGGAGCAAGAAATTGCTCGCAAAAGCAGACCTACCGAGAAACTGGTGCCAGTACCCATTGAGATAGATGATTCAGCAGGGTTGACTGAGGTGACGGTACAACATGCCCAAGAAGATGCCAACAAAGAAAATGAGGTTATGAAAGAGACTGAGGCACCACAGGAACCGATAGTGGAGACAGTGCCTGAGCAATAAAAAAATCAAATCACAGGGAAGAAATAACCTCCAGCACCATTCCCAGAGAGACTGGCCAAGTATCAGAAAGATGAGCAATACAAGAAATTCTTGGAGATGTTGAAGCAAATTCAGGTAAACATCCCATTGATTGATGCTTTAAAGGTGATGTTTGGTTATGCGAAAATGATGAAGGACTTGATGTCCCCGCAAATTCGACTTCCAAGACTTGGCTACAGTTACACTAACTCAGACTTGCAGTGATGTTGTGACGAGACCCATTGTTGAGAAGCTGTCTGACCTAGGGAGTTTTACAATTCCTTGCATAATAGGTAACTATGCATTTGCTAAGGCACTATGTGATTTGGGGGAAAGCATAAATCTTATGCCCCTGGCCATCTATAAAAGGCTCGGGATTAGAAGAGCTAGACCCACGTCCATGTTATTGCAGCTGGATGACAGGACAGTAAAGAGGCCCTCTGGTATTCTAGATGAAGTATTGGTGCAGGTTGGGAAGTTTGTGTTCCCAACAGATTTTGTCATTCTTGATTGTCGGGTTGACGAGGAAATTCCCATAATTTTGGGAAGACCATTCTTGGCCACTGGGAGATCTCTAATTAACTATGAAACTGGGGACCTAAAAATGAGATTAAATAATGAAGAGATAACATTCAACGTGCAGAAATATATGAGGCGACCAAGTGAATTCGCCAATTGCTCTCTAATAGATGCCGTGGATGTAATTTTGGAGGAGGAATATGAGACATTGACCATTCAAGATCCTCTAGCAGCTTGTCTCATGAACCAAGATGAAGCTAATGGAGAAGACTTGGCAGAGTGGGTACTTGCTCTTGAAGGCAAAGGTTTTGGAAGAGGGAACTCGAGGTTGAGCCTCTGTACTTAGAGGAAAGAACAACTCCTCCCGCTAAGCCATCAATAGAAGAACCCCCAAAGTTGGAGCTGAAGCCACTGCCAGCCCATCTCAGGTATGCATTCTTAGGACCTAACTCAACTTTACCTGTTATTATCTCATCTAGTTTGTTAGATGTACAGGCAGAACAACTTTTGCAGGTACTGACGGAGTGCAAGACTGCAATTGGGTGGACCATGGCAGACATCAAGGGTATCAGCCCAGCCTTCTGTATGCATAAAATTCTACTGGAAGATGGGCACAAACCTTCCAGATAACATCAAAGAAGGTTGAACCCCAACATGAAGGAAGTGGTAAAGAAAGAAGTTATTAAGTGGTTAGATGCGGGAATCATATTCCCCATCTCTGACAGCAACTGGGTTAGCCCAGTTCAGTGTGTGCCAAAGAAGGGTGGTATGACGGTAGTGAAAAATGAAAAGAACGAATTGATCTCTACAAGAACAGTCATAGGTTGGCGAATCTGTATGGATTACAGGAAGTTGAAATTGGCTACCCGGAAAGACCACTTCTCACTTATATTCATTGATCAGATGCTACATATTGGCAGGGAAGTCACATATCTGCTTTCTGGATGGGTACTCAGGATATAATCAGATCTGTATTGCACCAGAGGACAGAGAGAAGACCGTGTTCACTTGCCCTTATGGAATTATGCTTTTCGGAGAATGTCGTTTGTCCTATACAATGCACCTGCCACATTCCAAAGGTGCATGATGGCCATCTTCACGGACGTGGTAGAGGAAATAATTGAGGTTTTCATGGATGATTTCTCGGTGGTGGGGAATTCATTCGATGATTGCCTTAAAAACTTGAGAAGAGTGTTGAAGAGGTATATCAAGACAGATTTGGTGCTCAACTGGGAGAAGTGCCATTTCATGGTACAGGAAGGTATAGACTTGGGACACTTAGTGTCAAGTAAGGGCATTGAGGTGGATCGTGCAAAGGTTGACGTGATAGCAAAGCTTCTACCACTCACTTCCGTCAAAGCAATCAGAAGTTTCCTTGGGCATGCCGGTTTCTATAGGAGATTTATAAAAGATTTTTCCAAAATTGCCAACCCCTTGTGTAAATTGCTTGAAAAAGATCACCCTTTTGTGTTTTCTGATGACTGCAGTGTAGCATTTTAGGAATTGAAGAAGAGACTGGTAACAATACCTATCAATGTTGCCCCTGACTGGGAGAAGCCCTTTGAGCCAATGTGTGATGCAAGTGACTATGGTGTGGGAGCATTTCTTGGGCAGAGAAAAGATAAAATCATGCACCCAATATATTACGCAAGTAGAACGATGAGTGGAGCCCAGGTAAACTACACTATGACCGAGAAGGAGATGCTGGCAGTAGTGTTCACGTTGGACAAGTTCAGATCGTACCTGATAGGCTCAAAGGTAATTTTTTATACTGATCATGTTGCTCTCAGGTACCTAATTGAGAATAAGGAGTCAAAACCGCGCCTGATTCATTGGGTGCTACTGCTACAAGAGTTTGACTTGGAAATCCGTGACCATAAGGGAACGGAAGACCAAGTAGCTGATAACTTGTCGAGACTAAGGAGTTGAGAAAGCAGTAAAGGTAGAAGAGATTATGGAAACCTTTCCAGATGAGCAACTACTAGCCACAAGTCTTGAGGAAGCTCCATGGTATGTAGACATTGCAAACTATCTAGCGAGCGCTATAGTTCCTTATGACCTTTCTTCTGTCCAAAATAAAAGTTCTTTCGTGATTGCCGCATGTATTACTGGATGAACCTTATATTTTTAGGATTTGTATTGACAACATGATCCGGAGATGTATCCCCGAGATAGACCAGTCTTTTATTTTGCAGGCATGTCACGCATCACCATACGGTGGACATTTTGGAGGAGTCAGGACAACCGCGAAAGTTTTGGAGGCGGGCTTCTACTGGCCAACAGTATTCAAAGATGCATATTTATGGGTAAAGGGTTGTGATGAATGCCAGTGAACCGGGAATATTTCCCGTCTCCATGAGATTCATATGAACCCAATTCAGGAGGTCGAAGTGTTCAATGTATGGGGAATCGATTTCATGGGGCCCTTCGTCAGTTCATATGGCAACAAGTACATACTCGTAGTTGTGTACTACGTGTCCAAATGGGTGGAAGCTGCAGCACGCCCTACCAATGATGCAAAGAGGCTGATTGGGTTTTAAAAAAAAGAACATATTCACCCGATTTGGCACCCCAAGGGCCATAATCAGTGACGGAAGCACTCATTTTTGTAATCGATCCTTCGAGAAGTTGATAGAGAAGTATGATGTACGCCACAAGGTGGCCACTCCATATCATCCTCAGACAAGTGGGCAAGTAGAAATGTCAAACAGGGAAATAAAGAGTGTGTTGACTATGACCGTGAATGCCACTAGGACGGACTGGGCGAGAAAGTTAGATGATGCACTCTAGGCTTATCGAATTGCTTTGAAAACACCAATTGGCATGTCTCCATACAAGTTGGTGTTTGGTAAGGCGTGCCACTTGCCGGTGGAGTTGGAACATAGAGCTCGGTGGGCGCTGAATTAGTTAAATCTCGACATGGATGCTGCGGGAACAAGTAGAGTCACAGAGTTGCACGAACTTGATGAGTTCCGCTATCATGCTTTTGAGAGCACAAGATTGTACAAGAAGATAATGAATATGATATATGATAAAAACATTATTGAGCGGAATTTTAAACCCGAAGATACTATATTGCTATACAACTCAAGAATAAGGTTATTTCCGGGAAAATTAAAGTCACGATGGTCAGGGCCATTTCGTGTGGTTGAAGTTCACCCCACTGGTGCAGTCAAGATTGCCGCATAAAATGACTCTCGCACATTCAGAGTCAATGGGCACAAGTTAAAACATTACGTTTGCATGGATGAAGCAAAGAAAGTGTTGGTGACCCATTTGATCGAGCCTCAGATGTTGAGCGAGCCTTAAATGTGCTTATCTGCGTCGTGTCATGACGTTAAATCAGGCGCTGCATGGAAGGAAACCCATTGGACTGTTGTAATTGTTGTGCCACGACGTTAACTAAGGCGTTTGTTGGGAGGAAACCTAATTCGTAATTGAATTTTAGTGTAGTTAGAATTTTTTTTCTTTTATTTGTAGGTACGAACAAGTTTGCAGGTGCGTTTGGGCGAAGTGAGCAGTTTTTAAGCGTCACGGGAAGTCGGGATAAAGCCGGGGTTGACCAGGCCTTAGGCTGGCGACGCCTGGCTAAAGTCAGGGTCAACCAGGCCTTAGGTTGGCGACGCCTGGCTAACGCCAGGTTCAATCACGCTTTAGGCTGGCGACACCCAGCTAACGCTAGGGTTGACCGGGACTTAGGCTGGCGACGCTTGGCTAACGCCAGGGTCCACTAGGCCTTAGGTTGGAGACGCCTGGCCAATGTCGGGTATGTAAATTCGGCCCTTTTAAGTCTTTTTCTCCTCATTTTGGTCGAAATAAGCGACACAAAAACACTCTTACACACTGAAAACACTCCAAAGAAAACCCTACCCACACTCACACCAAAACACATCAAGCTCTACAAAGAATTTCACAAGAACACAAACACATTGCACAAATTGGTTTCTCACCCACACATAATCACTATCACATTAACATCTACATTGAGGTCAAGCCTAGTCTTGCTAGTCTTTCTTACTCATCCGAATTCTCAAGCATCCTATTCCTCACAAAGCTTCAAAGGTATGATTCTATCTCTTCCCTATGTAATTTTCGAATTGGGTATAGGTAATGAGAGATGGTTGTTCTTCATAGGTGTGTGTCCTTCATGGTCATATTGTGTTTGTGTGCCCCAATCCCCTAAACCCCTTAGGAATGGTGCTGAAATTGTGAAATTATGTGGTAATATGGAACCCCAAGCCGATTTGGGAGGATGAGGCATTCCCTAAATTCCATAAGAAATCACATGGCATTAGTGCTTGCCAAGTGTTTGATGTAATGCCTTAATGGCGTTCCGAGTCCCTTTTGGAGCCAGAGTCTCCGGGATGAAACACTAGTGTCATGTAATTGCGCACAACATTAAAATCTTAAGTGTGGGGTGTCTCACGGGAAGCCCATGTGTTGCGGTAATGATTCAAATATTAAGGAAAATCTGAGGTGAAGTCTGATTAACCTCGTCAAAGTGGAAAACATTATGTGTGTAGTGTGTAATGTGACGTTATCTAACTAATGCTCTTTTGTGTAGGAAATAAAATGCCTCCCAGAAAAGAATCAGGCAAAGGAAAGGCCACTTCCACGACCTCCCTCGCTCCTCCTCCTAAGAAAAGAAAAGGGGGAGAAGCCACTTCTAGTGTGACTAGTGCAGAAGCGATGGCAGTTGTGGCTGTCATGCGACAACAACCCTAAGGTCGATGGGAGTTCGGCATAAACAGCATCCCTCCGCATACAAGGGATTGGTATAAGCGTTGTAGGCCCAAACATGTCCATCCAGAGAGAGTTATTCAGTAACGTAGTGTGAAAGCAAAATATCCACCAATTTGGAAAAGCATCCATGATCTGGGGTTGAGATACGTGTTTAAGAACACATGGGATATCAACCTCAACTTAGTCAGTGAGTTCTATGTGGGGTTTGACCCAAAAGACACTGAGGAGTTGGTGCCAATCCGTAGGCGCTTGATAGATTTTTCGGCCAAGGCCATATGTGATTTTCTAGATGTTCCAAATGTCCTTGTGGAGCCATTAGACCAATTCATCCGCATGCCTACATACAGAGAAATGAGGCACACACTTTGTGGGGTCGAATCTACTGCTGCATGGGTTCGGGACAAGGTCACTAATCGTCAAAAGAGGTTCCCTAAAAAGAAGATGAAAGCGGAGGCTCAGGTGTGTCTTAAGTTGATAAATGCACGGATCCTACCGTGCAACCATGACACTTTGATAAGACGTAAGAGGACTTGTGTACTGTATTTCCTTATGACCGGGAAGAGGGTGAATGTGGGTCATCTGATCCGCTATCAAATGGCGCCAGTGAGAACAAGTAAAAATTGATTGAATGCCATTCCCGAATTTCCTGACTCGGTTCCTAGCGCATGAGGAGGTTGAGGAAGAGCCTGCCTTTGACCATACTATTGATCAGCTCATCCGACAACCTGACATAACAAACCTTCGGCTGAAAGACGAGGTTGGTACACCTTCATTGACCGGTGCTGAGCGCAATGCGCGGGATGAAAATTTCATGGACATCTTTATGGGATGATGGATTTTCAATTGCATATAGGGGGTCGCCCGACTACAGTTGATGAGAGGAATGATTTGGAGCAGTGATACCCGCTTAATGCTCATGCTCAGAAGATGATTGGTGTAGGATAGGGATACAAACTCCTTGATGATAAGGATATCAACACACCAGAGAAGTCTGATGCGGAGCCAATGCACTCGGATGATGAGGGAGATGGTGATGATGGAGAAGATGAACATGATGAAGAGTGGAGAGCGTCAGAGGATGACGATGCTGCTTGATCAGGGAGTTTCTTGCACCCTATTTTTAATTCTTGTTTTGTCTAACTGTGCATGCACTGAGGACATCGTATAATTTAAGTGTGGGGTGTTGTAAATATTTGTAGTTGTTTGTAGTGTTGTTTTTGTTTTTATTGTTAGTGTGTTTTCTTGTTAGTAATTTTTTTAGCTTTTCTAATTTTTTAGCTTTTTCTGTTAGTTTTTTTTGTTTAGGTAGAATTTATATATATAAAAAATAGAAATATGTTGGACTCTTCCCGACGATGGATCTCCTATACAGTTTTCTTGAGGGAAGTAGTCTAAAGAAAATACCAAAAAGATTTTTGTTTTAGGTAGTGTAGTAATTCTCTCTTGGTTTTTCTTTGGGCCACAGTTCTTTTTCAAGGTTTTTTAGTTGAACCGGGTGAAGGTAGTTTTTAATTTTTAGGAGTAGGAACCATGGGGCTAAGAAGTTAATTGCAGCAATATCTCTGAGCTTTGTGATGCCTTGAGAATAGTCAGTACTTTGTTGTGACGCTTAGACTCACTTTTTAACTCTAGCATAAGTACTTAAAAGTGTAGATTCTCAATTTTGCTTAACTACTTTGACTGGAGTGTCGCAATGAAACCAAGCCCGAGTGAATGATGTGTCATGTATGTGTGAGGTTTTGTATGTATTCTAATCCTTACCCAATTGTTTGAATTAACCATCTATTTGAACCTTGTCACCTCTCATGAGCACTTGAATTGTGATGATATATGTAAAAGTTAAAGTGTGGGGTGGTTGGTTTGGATTTTGAGTGGAACTAATGAAATAAGGAAAAAGGTGCACTATGTTGAAAAAAATAAAGAAAATAAAAGCTACTTGAATTGAGAAAAAAAAAAGAAAAAAAAGAGTTGTATTGTTGTGTAGAATATTCCTTGATGGTGGTGGCTAGTGATATACATGTGCATAAAGAAATATGGTGTAAAATAAATTGAAGTAAAGGTGGTATGTTTGGTTTGACATAAGTATGGGCTTGAAGGTTAAGGTGTTGCATTAAAGTGCTTAAGGGAGGTGTAGTCACACTCATATACAAATGTATCATACCCGACCCGCAACCTACATTACAACCCATGAAAGTCCTAATTGATCTTATACTGAATGAACTAGATTAGTAGAGTATTACACTACGGGCAAGCCTATGGTGCATCATTTGTGGCATATGAATGTTATTTCTGAGAGCGAGTGAATTTTGTCTATCTTGAGTTCCTATGTTCTTAAAAATTCACTGTGTGTGGAACTAAGCTCTTTGATTTGGTGAGGTCACCTATGGTGCATCATTTGTGGCATATGAATGTTATTTCTGAGAGCGAGTGAATTTTGTCTATCTTGAGTTCCTATGTTCTTAAAAATTCATTGTGTGTGGAACTAAGCTCTTTGATTTGGTGAGGGCACATGATTCATAAAGGAACGGTAATGTTGTTGACCTCTATGTTAGAGTAGTTAGTGAATTGTGAATAAAATATGGTATTTGTGAGTCGATTATTGAGACGAGGATGTCACATCTTTGTTCTTAAACTATTATAAAAATTCTTGGTATAATGAGTTAAGGGAATTGCTTAATAAGTTGTGTCCATGAGCGTAGTTTAATTGCTCGAGGACGAGCAAATGTTTAAATGTGGGGTATTGATGTGTGGCTATAATTCACAGTTTAACGCATTATGTGCCTTATATTTTACATGCTTTAATGATAAAAATACACTTTGTTTGAGCGTAATGGAGTCTATTTTATGTGTAGCTGAATTGGAGATGGAAGCAGAGCTAAATGGATGCTTAAACATCGAAAGTGCGCTTGAAAATGGTGACAAGGAGAAGCCAGGCAAAAGCCAGCTCGACCAGGCTTTACCCTGGCCTTACCCTGGCGAGGCCAGCTTAAAGTCAGGCCCAACCAGGTGTTAGCCTGGCGACACCAGGGTCCCGGTCCGACTTTTGAAGGCTTAAACACTTTCCCCGCGTAACTAGGAGTGACTTACATGTTTAGGGCTTATTATAAACATATAAATAGACCCAAAAACACAACTTTGAAGGACTTTTGCAACTAGAGACAAGAGGAGATCGTGGAACACTACTCGGGAGTTCAAAACATTGATTTTTACATCCCTTATTCTTTACTCTATAATTTAGTTATGCAATTCACTTTGGATTTGATTACTATGAGTATGAGGAGCTAAAATCCTAATCTAGGGTTTTGATGGAACCTGTTGAAGGATAATTTACGCGTTATGTTAATATAAATTTGCCATAATATTCTCTCTATTTGTTCAATTATATGTTTATTGTTGTTGATTGAAAAGGCCATCAATTAACTGTTCCTATTTAGTGTGCATTACTCGGGAGAGAGTGCATATTTAGGATGTTGTTGAACAACACCACTCATGACGTATATGAAGTATCAATACGAAGGGTTTAAAGGTGGGATTGGGGATAACGAAACCTTGGGTGCGATCTAAGTGAGCTGTAATGAAGGTTAGCTAGTGTAATTCGGGAGAATATGTCTAGTATATTGTTGTAGTAACTCGGAAGAGAATTACGACAGTTAGAGTGCTCATGATCGATAGAGAAGACTTAGGCAAATTTATAGCAAATGTAGCGGAAAAGACTCCGACAATAGGGGAAATCAAAACCTTAGATCATTCCAATTCTTGTCTACAACACATTCGTAGTTAGTTCTTAAGTACTGAATTTTTATTATGTAATATTTAGTTAGTAAAAATCCAATCTGCTATTTAAATATCTCGAAAAGTTGATTACGAGAAATTTTGTAAGTCTGATAGCTGTGATTGATAGGTTAATTTCCGGTGGCATTCGACTCCAGACTTGTTAACCGGAATATATTTGCAGCAACCGCTTTTTCCTTTTTATAAGTCATAGTTGGGTGTGATCAACATCGTGCTCCTATTCAGCATCATCAGGAGTCACTTCTTGTACATGTCGCAGGTATCACCTTCTGTGGACCAGTGTGGCCTTGTTCCCCTCGTTGCGGGTATCGCTGATCGAATCATCATGCTGAGGGTGATTTCCTTGTGTCTCAAGGTTGTGTGTATTGTTAACACCATTATCTGCTATTTTCTATGATTTTTGCTAAGAACGAATAATCAAACATGTTAGAAAAAGAGGCAAGGACTAACTTAATTACACAATTGTCTAAGCCCCACGTTGGGCGCGCCAAACTGTTTACCCGTAGAACGGTACAATTGAATTTATACGTGATTTATAGACAAATGAATTAGTTCGATCTTCAAATAAGAGATGAATTAGATAAAAATATAATACTTAGCCTTGATATTGAGATAAAATAGCATAAATAGTAATTCTGAGAGCAAGGCTTACGGCACAACAACAACGATATCAAATAACAAGAAGATAAAATTATATAAAGCTTTGAATAGAGTATATTGTATGTTGGCAGAAAATGTGTGGCCTTTACAATGTTAATAAAACTCACTATTTATAGCTGCACCTAGGGAACAAGGTCCTAGGATCAAGCTTGTCTTTAATGTCAATCATAAGGTCATTGAAGAACGTATAACGCCAGACAATGAATGTTATATTCCTTGTAACGGGACGTGTACTTAATGCTATAGAATATTCCTCATTTAATGCTACTTGGTGACATACATTTATTTAATCTTTGTGAGTATTACTCTCTTCGGTAACCGATGGGATCATTGCCTTCGGATTCAACTGTCTCTTGTCTTTGGCTCCACGCGTTACTTCCTTATTCGATCATTTAATGTAAACATATTTTACCGTATATAGTACTATATTAGAATTAGTCGCTGGAATATGCATTTGGGAGTGTATATTTCATAATTGAAAAAATACTGACGAGAAATCAAAAAAATAGAAAAACCGACAAAAACCAGCAAAAAATAAACTGATAAAAATGTTGACTTTACATGTTTGGTTTGGTTAAAATTTTTAGCAAACCGGCTTAATTAGTTTGGTTTCTTTTTTGAAAAAAACTGCCTTAACCCAAGCATGAATATCCCTAATCAAAAGTAATGTTACGCGGCGCCTTCCTGAGATTCCTTGGAAGGGCGACGTAAGGCTAGGCAACTGATGTGAGTGCAGTTGTTGTCCGCCAAGTGAGGTCCCCTCCGTACGCTAGACGAGATTGTCAGTGACGTACGGGAAAATCAATGTCGAGAGCAATTTAGAGAACAATAATGAGAATTGAATAAAATCTTGATTATATTAATGAAAGATATTACAAAAGAAGACAACGCGGTGTCAAGGGGGAGAGACACCAGTACAGAGAATTGCTTGCTAGAATGTTTTTGATTGCTTGACCCCCCTAATAATGCTTTTAAAAAAAATCAAAGTTGAAATACTTGACCAAACTACGCTAGAGAAACATAATGAAGGTACATGGAATAAAACTACTCTATATTTAAAATGAAAAGGACTTAGTTTTCTACAAGGTAGAAATAGGTCCGTTGTTAGCAACTTTATCTCAGCCATCTCGATCTGCGCACTCAGCACTGTTGGCAGCTGCTTGCGGCTGGGCGCTAGCGAGGGATATCGGTGGGGCGACAGAGGCACATGCGCTCTTGTAACTTGGCGCGGCCAAGACCACGGGGCGGTCAGTGGCGCTAGGCATTGGGAGGCTTGTTAGGATGCCACGGGGCGCGTCCAAGGGGTCATGGGGCATGGCTGGAAAGCCGCCCATGACATTCTCCCCCACCTGAGTTGGAGACGTCATCGGCGCCTTACTTGCAAAATAATCTTCAATTAGGCTCTTGTAGGCTTTGAGGTTTGTTCCCCCCTCCCAAGTATTCTCCTCTGCATCACACCCTTGCCATTTTACCAAGAACTCTTGGTGATCCTTCCTGGAGGCATGAATTACCCGATCATCAAGAATAGCTTCAACCCGCCTTTTCTCAGTTGAATTGGGGCCTCAAATACTGGGTATTGTGAGTTGGCTCCGTGAAGGATCCTCCATGTCTTCCCGAAAAGGTTTCAGTAGACTGACATGGAAGACGGGATGGATTTTTGACCAAGCTGGGGTATCCACCCGGTATGCAACTTTCCCAATGTGCCTTTCAATGGACAAAGTTCTAATATATTTTTGCAACAAGCGAGGGTCATGGACCCCTGCAAACAAGTACCGTTTTGGGATTTTAACCATCACTTTGTCTCCTACTTGGTATTCAACAAAGCGACGATTCTAATCAGCATGCCTCTTCATCCGATTTTGGGCTTTAACGAGATAGCTCCATACTATCTCCAAATTCTGCTTCCATTCTTTTGTGAAGTTAGCAATGCTAGGAGATTTTGACATGTTTGGTGTATTCACGGTGTGTGGGAGTAGCGGTTGCTGCCCGGTAACACTTTCAAAAGCACTTTTGTTTGTACTAGAGCTCTTTTGTGAATTGAAACACAATTGAGATATGACTAAATTTTGACCCGAGGCACTTAAATAGTTGGGTCCAAATGTTTCTAGTGAAGCGTGATCACTAACAATGTCTTTGGGCAGGCCCCAATATTTGACGACATGAGAGAAGAAGAGTCGAGTTGTATCTTCTACTGATATATATTGAGGTGCTGCAATAAAGGTGGCATACTTGGAAAACCGATCCACCACAACCAAGATAGTTGTGAGATCTACGACCTTGGGCAATTCGGTGATGAAGTCCAGAGACACGCTTTCCCAAGGTTTTTTTGGAACAGCTAGTGGTTCCAAGAGTCCCGCTTATGTCAAGCGGGAGGACTTGTCCTTCTGGCATACTAGACAAGTCCTCACATACTGAGCGTCGTCATTGGCCATTTGAGGCCAATAATATGCACGACGAAGTAAGGCCATGGTGCGTTATTCGCCGGGATGGCCGGCCCACAGAGTGTCATGACATTCCTCCATGAGAGTTCTTCTCAGATCTCCTCCTTTAGGAACATAAAGTCATTTCCCTTTTACCTTCAAGAAACCATCCTCCATGTAGAACTGACAAGTTTTTCCCTGTCCTACTAGATCAACCAAATACTGTGCAACGGATCCTTGATGAGTAGATCCTGTACTTGGTCTTTTATGGTGGTAGCTTCGCTCCCCCTTAGGGTGGTGAGAAGGCACACCGATGCTAGGTCATCTCTCCGACTGAGCGCATCAGCAACATGATTAGTCTTCCCACTTCGGTACTCCAAGTTGAAGTTAAATTCTGCTAGGAGTTCCTTCCACCGGGCCTGTCGGCCATTCAGCTTCGGCTGAGTCATGAAATGACTAACAATTGGGTTGTCTGTCTTGACCACGAACGGGGATCCCAACAGATAATGCCTCCAAAGGCGTAAGTAATGAACGACAACCAGTAGTTCTTTATCATGGGCGGCATGGCACCGCTCTGCATCCTTCAGCTTCCGGCTCTCGTATGCTACGAGATGCCCGTCTTGTAGTAAGACCCCGCCAAGAGCATAGTCGGAAGCATCCGTTTATACCTCGAATGGCTTGGCCAAATCAGGAAGGACCAAAACAGGGCTACTAGACATAGCTGCTTTTAATGCGTTGAAGGCCTCCGCTCACCTAGGACCCCTATCCCAAGGCGTGACAAGGAGTAATTCTTCACAAATCGCTGATAGAAATTGCATATGCCAAGTAATGTCCTCAAGGCGTGGATATCCTTGGGTGGAAGCCAATCTGTGATGGCTTGGATATTTTGCTGGTCTATCTTGATTCGCCCTTCCTCAATGACATGCCCGATGAAGTCAATCTGCTTTTGAGCCAAGGAGATTATAATTCATGCTCCCGCAACGGGCTAGGACCTTCTTCAAGTTCTCCAGGTGTTCTTCCAGTGTTTGGCTATAAACCACAATGCCATCCAAATAGACCACAACGAATTCGTCCATGTACTCTCAGAAGACTTGGTTCATCAGGGTGCAAAATGTGGTTGGATCATTAGTCAAGCCGAACGACATAACTAGGAAGTCGAACGACCCATATCTTGTCACACAGGTCATCTTGTGTTCATCGCCCTCAGAAATCCAAACTTGCCAATACCCTGTCTTCAGGTCAATTTTTGTGAACACCATTGCACTCCCCAATCTATCGAACAAGTCTACCATGGGTGGAATAGGATACTTGTTCTTCACAATGATTTTATTTAGAGCTCGATAATCCACGCAGAGTCGTAGACTACCATCATGTTTCTTTTGGAAAAGCACAGGGGACCCATATGGGGACTTGGAGGGTACAATGATCCTTGTGTCTAGCATCTCCGTCAATTGTATCCGAAGCTCGGTGAGTTCGGGTTGTGACATTCTATAAGGCGCCCGGGTAGGTGGCTTCGCACCCGGCACCAACTCAATATCATGATCCACAGTGCACCTAGGCGGAAGTCGCTTTGGCATTTCTTGTGGCATGATGTCTTCAAATTCCAGTAGTAGCTCCTTTACGGGTGTAGGAAGGGGACCCAATGAGCGTTCCACCTCTTTAATGCATAGGGTACCCAAGAATGTAGGTTCATGTCTCTTGACTCCCTTTCTCAGTTGTAAGGTCGAGATGTTCTCAGCGGCCATCTTCATGGGCATGCACAGAATAATGCAGGGCTTGGCCCCATTTACTCCCATCATCAGAAGCATGTCCACATATGGTACGGGCATGGTGTTGGTTTCCCTCAAGAATCGTCACTTTCGGAACCATACTTCCTACAGCTAACATGTGTCCAGTCCAGCGGGAACGCGCAGCGCAAACGAACCTGAGCTGCTATACCGAATCCCCCGCTGGCCATCGGGGACCGAGTGGTAAGGCCATGATCCGCAGGGGAACAGATCACTCATTCTTCCATTGGGGACTCAGCCCAACTATCAACTCAAAGTCATCTATGATCACCACGTGCAAGTTGAACTTTCCTTCATAAGGACCCATCTTCACTGGTACTTCTTTGGCTATTCCACCCACTGGTTGAGGAGGTGAGTTGATAGCCTTGACATGACCTCTGCCTTTTCCTACAACTATACCAAGGCGCTCCACCTAAGTTGAGGCCAAGTAGTTATGAGTAGCACTTGTATCTATCATCGCCCGAATAGGCTTGCCATTTACCTTCAATTAAACGAACATCAAGGTCCTCTCTTGTTTAGGAGGAGTCCCTTTATTCGTCTTCTTTTTCCCCTTCTTGGAGATTGGGCAGAGGTCTTTCTTCTTGCGAATACCAGCACTAGTTCCCGCTAATGCCTCTTAAATATAACCAACAATTGCATTGAAGGCACCGACTGGTTCGGTCTGATCCTCATCATCTGCTTCGTCATCCGTCCTATCATCATAAGCTTGATGGGCGTTCATCTGTGCATGTCGCCATTCATTATTCCAATGTGGCCCACCGCAATGACGGCATCCTGAGGGGGGGGGGGGCTTTCTCCCCCGATCATTGTTGTTTGACGCAGCACTGTTGCTACCTGAGGAGGGAGCCTAAGATTGGCTGCACTCCGATCTCCCCCACTTCTATTAGGACCACCATTGTTAGGTTGGCCCTCTTTGTAACCCGCTCGGAAGGCGGCTGCGGCCTATCCTTCCGAGTTTCCATTTGATAGTCCCCAAGGCATTCTGCTGCTTGGATTGCCTTGGGTAGGGTATTTACCCTTTGTCTTTGCAGCTACATGCGGGCATAAGGTTTCAACCCTTCCAGGAATGTGAAGAGCTTGTCTTTGTCCCCCATGTCGTAGATATTCAACATGAGTGTGGAGAATTCTCGCACGTAGTCCCGCACTGATTTGGTCTGGCTGAGCTCCCGTAGTTTTCTCCTTGCATTGTACTCAACATTTTCGGGGAAGAACTGTAGGCGTATGGATGCCTTCAGTTCCGCCCATGTCTCCACAACATCTTCACCGGCCCTGATGGCTTTGTACTTCACCCGCCACCAGAGCTTAGCATCACCTTGAAGATACATGGCAACAATTGCTACCTTATTGGCTTCTTCTAGGCATCCCACGGCATCAAAGTACTGATCGATGTTGAAGATGAAATTTTCCACTTCTTTAGCATTCTTAGCCCCACTGTATGGCTTTGGCTCAGGAATTTTCAGTTTTTGTGCCATGAGGGCGAGGTTCACAGCACCCCCGATTTGATTTCCACCTCCTCGAAGCAAGCTTTGTAGAGCAACATTGACAACATTGAGTTGGCCTGTCAAGTTGTCTATAGTTTGCTGCATGGTAGTCATTCTCTCTGCCTCTTGTGCCCTGTGGGCTAAATCCTCGGCGCGCTCCTGTTGGAGGTCCTCGAATTTACCAAACTCCTTCAGAGTCGTGACTGATGTTTTCTATGTCAACTTCGGCTTGGGCCATTCTGCGGTCCAGGTCGTCCAACCTTTGCACTAGGCTGGTTCTTAGTTCCGGCACCGTATCCACGATGGGTTGTAATACGTCAACCGTCTCTTCAAGGGCCGCAATGCGGTCCCCATGATTCACCATGGTCAGAAATGGTGGTAATGTCAATGCGTTCCCTCGTCCGATGTCGATCCCAGGCTCTGATACATTGTTACGCGGCGCCTTCTTGAGATTCCTTGGAAGGGCGACGTAAGGCTAGGCAACTGATGTCAGTGCAGTTGCTATCCGCCAAGTGAGGTCCCCTCCATACGCTAGACGAGATTGTCAGTGTCGTACGGGAAAACCAATGCCGAGAGCAATTGAGAGAACAATAATGAGAATTGAATAAAAGTTTGATTGCATTAATGGAAGCTATTACAAAAGAAGACAATGCGGTGTCGAGGGGGAGAGACACCAGTACAGAGAATTGCTTGGTAGAAAGTTTTTGATTGCTTGATCCCCCTAATAATGCTTAAAAAAAATAAACAAAAGTTAAAAGACTTGACCAAACTGCGCTAAACATAATGAAGGTACATGGAATAAAACTACTATATATTTACAATGAAAAGGACTTAGTTTTCTACAAGGTAGAAACAGGTCCGTTGTCAGCAACTTTGTCTCAGGGATCACGATCTGCGCGCGGCGCTGTTGGCAGCTGCTTGTGGCTGGGCGCTAGCGAGGAATATCGATGGAGCGACAAAGGCACATGTGCGCTTGTCACTTGCGCGACCAAGATCACGGGACTATCCGTGACACTAGACGTTGGGAGGCTTGCCCGGACGCGTGACGCCACGAAACGCGTCCAAGGGGTCACGAGGCATGGTTGGAAAGCCGCCCATGACACTAAGTGTGAGTTCCCGTTAAACCTTATTACTTTTTGACAAATTTAAGTGACCGAAATTGCTTCGAAATAATATTAAAGATTTACTTTACACCGAACTTCAATCACTAGGGTCCATTTTTGTCATTCTATCGAGTAAATTACAGGAAAATGGGCGGTCCGATTTTGAACCGGTATCGAATCGCCTCTGAATAACTCCAGCAGTGAAGCAAGAGAATCGTGTAAATTCTCATTTAATCAAAGGAGCTATGGCTTCCGATTCTCGTAAAGGTCTGATCACATGCTTCAATTTGGTCAAACATCCTATTTTTTTCCCAATTATTTTGCTCTTAAATCGATTACTGCCAGTTGTTACTTATTTTTTGTGTTGATTTTGATGTTTATGTAGTGATTGTTCATTTAAGAGCGACCGGTGATGCCCCAATCCTTAAACAAGCCAAATTTAAGGTTTAGTTTTTCCATCTATTTTATGTATTGTCTTTCTTCTTTTATCAGATAAATTGCTCGTATTAAAATTCTAGGCTGAGTTATGATCCAAAACCCTAGATATATTTCCGCTTTACCGTTGTGCTCTTTGTCCCAATTACAGTTTCCTTTGACTATGCATTTTTAATATTTTTCACTACTCTATCCGTCCCATTTGATGCGATGTTGTTTGACTGTGCACAGAATTTAAGAAAGAAAGACTGACTTTTGAAACTTGTGAATTGAAACAAATCTTAGACAATTGTGTGGCTATTAATCATCTTATTAAGAGCAAAATCGAAAGTTTAAAGTTACATTGTTATGGAAAGGTGTCATTACAACAACAGCAACGACGACGGTCCAGTTAAATCCCACAAGTTACGGAAAGGTGTCATTCTTTATGGAATAAACTAAAAAGTGTATTACATGAGTTGGAGCAGAGGGAGTAAGAAATATTATAGACATGTAGTACATTAGACTTAAAAAGTTAAGGAATTGATGTCTGAATTTATGCTTGAAATTTGATGTGTTAGACACTTGTACTTCAAGTCTTGGCAGTCTTTTTAAGGATGGATGGAGTATAAAGTTTGAGTAGTTGCCTCTTTTGTTCCTATGGAATCTTCACAGACCCACATCCAGCCCCTTGTTTGATAAAACTAAGAAAGAGAGAAGATAAATTGATCTATGATTGTGCACCTTTTATAGGGATGTTTGATGAACATTGTTTCCTTGTGTAACTGATTTCATATATTCCTGTTTATTTCAGTGTTGATCATGCATTGTTTATTTATGAGTATTCAATTTGAATCAGTTACTCTATGGGTTTTTAGAGCAATTTCTGCTAATGGTTAAAATGAAATGAAAATTAGAGCTGTTTGGGAAAGAAAATGCACCTTCGAACTTTGTCCATTCTTAAAGCGCAGATGATAGATGAAAAGAAACCTAGAATGTGACTAAAAAGTTGTATCAATCAACTAATTAACTATGCCTAAATTCCGAACTAGTTGGATCAACTTTATAAATCCTTAGTATCAATTTTCCTTTAGTCAAGATAATGCCTTGGTGGGTGTGCTCAATGAATTCCATATCTAGACTCTAGAGGATTCTTCATTTTGACTTTTATGCTAACCATTAACCTACTGCAACTCTTCTCCTTTTTCGGATCTTGGGAGTGACTATGCTTTGTGAAGCTCACCTAGTTGGACTGATCCCCATGCCCCCGCCCCGTCCCCGCTCCACAAAAAAAAAAAAAAAAAAAGAGAAGGAGGTGTTAGAGAGGGTCACACAATTTTTGCCTCCACCCTTCACGCTTTCATACACTATAGTGATTATTCCTTAGGCTTTCTATCCTTTCTCTTTAGCTAAGTGTTGTAATTGTGGAGATTGCTTATTAGGGATAGGTGTACTCTCTGCAGCAATTAGAGGTGGTTGGAACCGGCTGGCGAGGGAGCTAGTGTAAAACATTTTGAATTACAAGTCAGGTTATAAAACAACCCTTAGGTATATACCAGCATCAGCATAAATAGAGCGGTTGGTCTTCTCTCAGTAGTACCGCTGGTGCTAGCCTGATGGAGCTGCTTATAAGTGGGGCTATTGCTTTTCTGCATAAATGGAGCCTTCATAAAGAAGCTGTTGGTTTCTCTTAGTAAAAGTAGTACCAGTAGTAGCTTGTGAAGGGTGTGACCACAAGGTGTCTCTGGCTAGTTTCAATAGATCAAACACAGAATGCTACTTAATAAAGCAGATGTTTCACTTTGCAACCAGCACAAGGGAGGGACTACTTAACCGGGAGAAGCACCTGATAATTCCTGCAGGACTATGTTGCTGGAGAAGTCTTTTTCTTCAGGGAGCCTGAGGAATAATAGGATAGTTGAGATTATCCAATGTGGTGTCAGTTGAAATTTGATTTGATGGCACGAATTCTGCACTATCTTTATTGTCATATTTGCCTAATGGAATAGTATACAACTCCATCTGTCCCAATTTGTTTGGCACCATTTGACTAGATGCGGAGTTTAATAGTTTCTCAACGTCTTACTTTTTTGTGCTGGAACCAGCCTTCAGATCTCTCCTACTTTAGTTATAGAAGAATCCCCTTATAAGATTAATGTTATTGTAGCCGAATGAAGATGGTAAAGCTGTACTTCCTAGATTTTAAATGGGTTATTTGTTTTATAACTTTCAATCATATTTTCCTTGACATGCTTCATCTAATCATCAAATTATATATAAACATTAACATAGATTGCAGGTACTGACAAATTCATCAAAGTAATAGATTTTCTGCGCCGCCAACTTCATAGGGAGACATTGGTACGCCCTTTGTTTTGATTGAAATTCTTAAGTACAGAGGAAAGAATTGCTCTCGAAGTTTTGAAATTCTACAGATACTGTGCATTAGAGTTGTGATTACTGATATAATCTTCTCTCTCTAGTTTGTGTATGTTAACAGTGCCTTCTCCCCAAATCCAGATGAGTTGGTAATTGACCTGTACAATGTAAGTTTCCTGTACATGTAAGTTTTCATATAATTATTTCAAGATGAATGTTCTTTGCTGATTACACATTTTACCTTCATTTTATAACCACTATAGGAAGATGGATAGAGTGTGTTTCTTTCTTTTCTTTTCTTTTTCTTTTTATAAGACTGGAAGATGGATAGAATTCCATTTTTTATCACCAGGCTTTAGTTTTCTACAGGTCTTTATAGGCTGATTTCAGGATTAATTTCCTTTGGTGATCGTCATTTTACTTTCATTTGAAAATTTTGTTTTCTCCCTCCAAAAAACTTATGTGATCCTTTTCTTCTCATAGCTTACAGAAATATTTGGCTTATAATAATAATAATAATAATTATTATTATTATTATTATTATTATTATTATTATTATTATTATTTTATAGACCATTTTGTGAGCTTCAAATATTCAAACTCACATGACAATATGAATTTTTAAGTATTTTTTATGAAGTAAAGTATGGACCAAACATCTTCAACCACCACTCAATTTCTAGGCAGTCAACGAGCCTGATATTTCATTCTTTTAAATGCACTTAGATGCTGTATGCCTCGAGTTCTTTTTGCTATTGGAAGTCAAACTTATGTTAGCAACTCAACGTCATACATGAACTCTTGATGCTTTTCTGGGCGATCTGTAGAAGATTATATGTTTCTTTCTGAGTTTTTCCTTTTTTTCCTCCCCTCTTTTTCTTTCCCTGTTGGTGTCAAAATCTCTATATTGGTAAAATTAGTTTTTCACTGTTTATTGAGCACCTATCTGAACTTGATTAGCCTGTCAACTCGTGCATTTAGAGCTTATTGTTGATACATTATTTCTATTCTCTTGCATTGCAGAACTTTGGTTTTGATGGGAAGTTGGTGGTTAATTATGCATGCTCCATGGCGTGGGGCTGAGAATTCTTGGTTGTTCGCACTACATTGTTTCAAAGCTCCATACCTAGTAAATACATTTAGTAGAGCAATAGAAACCTGTCATCAAATATAAGTCAGATTGTTCTCCAGTAGATTGTTCAGTATTGAGCTACGGTTTATAGAATGATGCTTGCCAATTCTGCTCCAGTAGTTCGTTGGTTGACTATTCTGTCTATACTCAGGCAGGAAACATTCAGGCTTTTGCTGTCCCTTTTCTTCTACCATCCCCTGAAGCTTGAGTTGAATGTCTGCCATATTGGTGTGAAAAGTTTACGCGTCCTTTCTTCTCTCACCATGGTGACTCTTAAGTTCTGTAAAGTTAGCAATCCTCTCTATTCGGCTGTATATAAAATTCTAATTGTTACTAACTTGCATCTCTATTTGGGGGTTCGACTGCCCCTCCAGGTTTGCACCCTCCCCAGAAGGTTTTTACATACTATCTGTGTCTTTTAAGAAAACAAGCTACAGTTTATGATGGAGAGAATGCTTGAAACATGGACCATATGTACTTCTGCTGTACTTGCTTATTGAGTTGAAAGAACTAACTAGTATAATGCAAACCTGAATTTGCACAATATGGCAGTTGCTACCAATGTACACCAATCAAACAAAGCTAAAATAATCAGGCCTATTAAATTTGAATACCGTTTTTACTTGATATCCTTTGGACTGCAGTGGCTAATACAATTGCTCTTTCTTCGCCGTTGAAAGAAATTTTCTTGTCAAGTATACTGCCCCTTAAAAAATGAAAAAGAAAGAAGAAGGTATAACACTATAATGATTTGGCACTAGATGCCATATCTTTCACTGCTTAAACCCCTTGTTGAAGGGCAATTGCTACAGTCCACAAATTTCCTTTCCAACAGCTTGCCATGCCTTTTAGCAACTTGAAGGACATATAATAAGTTCTTTTATCTTGGGGTTTCTAGTTGTCTTTCTGTCTTCTTTTAGACTTGTCCCTCTCTCACTTTCTCCAACCATGTGCCCCTTAGGACCACTTAACTCACTGCAAGCTTCTGTAATGGTAATTCATTGGTAATTAACATTTTATAATTTTTATTACAGTAACAACAGTGAAGAAAGGAGTGGAAGTTGGACTCTTTTTCGACGGGTTTTAGTTGAAATCTGCACTAATTAATGATCATTATTTTAAACTTGGAATTGGTTTACAAGTATATATAGCAGTGTTGGGAATAGTCATGAAGGATACTGCAGATGCATCTAAAATGGTACACATTGTGCTATCTTAGCTTATCAAGTTATGAGGAAATCTTGTTAAAAAATTAAAACAAGAACAAATATGAAGCGAATACTGAACTTACTCTAGTTTAAAGTAGAACCACTTCTATACCATTTGGATTGTGATCAGAGATACGAGCAAACATCATACCGTTAGTTGTTTGCCCTAATTTTCTTACCGTATTTGTATTCTTTTCGTAGAAGGAAGAGATACATTTATCATTATTGAGTTTTCCTTTCTTAAAAGGAGAGTGCAGATCTTCCTTATTTAGACATGCACAATGTAGCTTTCCGAAGTTAAAGAGTTCAGTTTGGGGAGAGAATTTGCGAGGCACAAGTTTTAGTCGCCACTTTTGTAAACCCCTTTAAAACTGAATTTTGTGAGGTTATTCTCTCAATATTGGTTTACTCTCTTTTATATAGTGAATTGCTTATCTCCATACATGCATGTAGGTCAACTGGCCGACAAGTGTGTCTCTGGTATATTTATCTTTTTCCGTTCGCGGTATTGTCATTTAGAGATTGCTTTATTAGCTTCCGCACGAAACTTGATTATTTTGTTCCTAACACATATTACATGGAATAAATATCGTTTTATCTATCCGCCAATACATGATTCTAATTTAGTATTCGACTCCTGTCAAAAATAGAAACCAAGATATCCCAATTTAATACCTCCACAGATCAATAAATGTATCTTGTTCTATCTGTTTTTTGGTCTATTCGCCTTTTCAATAGACAACTTTCATGATAGGCCATATCACACAACTTGTGGTTAACATTTCCTATCTAAAATCAAGTGGCACCTTCCTCTGTAATGTCCAAAAATTTCATTCACTCACTCACTCACTTAAAAAGGACAGCCAGGTGCACTAAGCTCTCGTTATGCGCAGGGTCCGGGAAAGGACCAGACCACAAGGGTGTATTGTAACTTACCTTACATTTCTGTAAGAGGTTGTTTCCACAGCTCGAATCCGTGACCTCCTTGAGGTTACGTGGTAGTAACTTTACCAATTACGTCACTCCCTATATATGCGCGGGGTCAAGGGAAGAGCGGGACCACAAGGGTCTATTGGACGCAATCTTACCCTGCAGCATTTCTGCAAGAGGTTGTTTCCACGGCTCGAATCCGTGACCTCCTTGGTCACATGGCACCAACTTTACCAGTTACGCCAAGGCTCCTGTTCACTCACTTGGCTCTCTATATATACACTATTCCAAGAAGTTCTGATAACAGATTATCACATACCACTCATTCCTAGCTAGTGAAAATGTTCAAACTCCTCTTTCTTTTTGCTGTCCTGATATCAAGCAGCAATGCTGCTGTACAAGATTTCTGTGTAGCAGACCTAAAAGGACCAGAATCCCCTGCAGGCTACTCTTGCAAAACTGCTACAAAAGTCACAGTAAACGATTTCGTTTTCTCTGGCCTAAGTGCAGCAGGAAACACCTCAAATATAATCAAAGCATCAGTAACACCAGCATTTGCAGCTCAATTCCCTGGCCTAAACGGTCTCGGTCTCTCTGCAGCACGTCTCGACTTAGCCTCTGGTGGTGTAGTCCCATTTCACACTCACCCTGGTGCTTCTGAAGTCTTGCTCGTCGTCCAGGGATCGATTACTGCTGCTTTTGTTTCCTCAGCAAATAATGTTTATTTGAAGACACTAAAGAAAGGTGAACTAATGGTATTTCCACAAGGTTTGTTGCATTTTCAAGTGAATGCAGCTGGTTATACTTCTGTGGCTTATGTGTTCTTTAGCAGCTCAAATCCTGGTCTTCAAATCACCGATTTCGCGTTGTTTGCCAACGATTTGTCTACTAAGTTGGTTGAGGCTACAACATTTCTTGATGAAGCTCAAATCAAGAAACTTAAGGGTGTTCTTGGAGGCACTGGCTAACAATGTGCTAGCATGTAATGTGTTTGTTTCTTTTTATTTAGAGTTGTTATTTTTGTTTCTTTGTTTTGGCAATTCTTGGCAACTACTTTGCTATTGTCTTTTGATGATTCTTTTTGTCAATGCCATGATTCTCTATCCCTTCGGGTAGGGTAAAGTCTGCATACGTTCTATCCTTCCGGACCCCTCTAATGCGATTCTACTAAGTTGTTGTTGTTTGATGTTGTTTTCTGTCAATGCCATGTTATTGGGAGCATAATTAGTCCTTAAACTTTTTCAGCTATGGATTTTAGTTCAGTAACATTGCTACCTAGAAAGTGTTATTCTTTTCTAGTTTCCTTAAGTAATGATTCTATGCATATTTTAGGGGCGTAAAATGGGCGGGCTGGATTGATTTTGGGCGGATCAAAATGGATTGAGTCAATAAATAGATGGATTACGATTAATGATCCCCGCAAAAGTTAATTAGGTTGAAATGAGCTGGGTCAAGATGGGCTAAAAAGTTTGGGCACCCACCCAACTCTTATCAAGCTTTAATTAATGTGTGTTATTTTCTTATGAATTGTTTACTTATCAAATAAGACTTTTTTCTTTTGTTATGGTCATATATAATATATCAAACAAAAAAATAATTTATTTTTTAGATATTCTAGTAAAGTTACTCATGGATCAATTTGGGATACAAATCAGTCCAACTTTAGATGTGTTTAAATGAGTTGAGTCAAGATGGACTGAGTTCAATAAATGAATGTAGAAATTGTACGGGACGCCCTATTTGGTCGCCGTCATTTAACCTATACCCATTTTTTTAAACTTTTAACTTGTACCCACTTTTTAAATAACTTCAGCACCTTTCTCCTCCTCCTTCGTTTTCTTCTTCTTCTTCTTCTTCTTCTTTCTTCTGTTGTTGTTGGTGCTGTCAAATTTTTGATCCACCAAATAGTGTACTCCTATCATTTGAACGCCAAATCGCCTCTGGTGTAGAACTTACCAGTATCATTCACTAAACCAGAGTTGATTTGTTCTGTGCCTTCCAGCGTTTGAGGCAAGAGAACATTGGATTAATATGCTATCAATGGCTGTTAGGACATTTTTGAATGACTTAGGGGGTCAATTATGCAAAAACCAATGGTGTTGAAATTCGCCAGTTACAAAAGAAAAAACTTACAAAACAAAAACTTCAGCTCTAGAGCTGAAGTTCGCCAGTTACAAAACAAAAACTTCGCCAGTTACAAAAACAAAAATTTCAGCTCTAGAGCTGAAGTTCGCCAGTTACAAAACAAAAACTTTCGCCAGTTACAAAAACAAAAACTTCAGCTCTAGAGTTGAAGTTCGCCAGTTACAAAACAAAAACTTCAGCTCTAGAGCTGAAGTTCGCCAGTTACAAAAACAAAAATTTCAGCTCTAGAGCTGAAGTTCGTCAGTTACAAAACAAAAATTTCAGCTCTAGAGCTGAAGTTCGCCAGTTACAAAACAAAAATTTCAGCTCTAAAACTGAAGTTCGCCAGTTACAAAAACAAAAAATTTAGCTCTAGAGCTGAAGTTCGCCAGTTACAAAACAAAAACTTCAGCTCTAGAGCTGAAGTTCGCCAGTTACAAAAACAAAAACTTCATCTCTAGAGCTGAAGTTCGCTAGCTACTTCAGGCCCGTCTACTAGAATGCTGAAGTTTTGCGTGATTGCCTTTGCTACTTCAGCCCTGTATGCTGAAGTTATGCGAAAAAGCGGGTACACTTGCAATTTTTTTTTGCAAAGCGGGCACAAGTTAAAACGTGACACAAAAAGCGAGTATAGATGCAAAGGGTAAATGCCCGGCCTAATCTTGCGGGGGTTGGGCGGGTCAAATGGATATGGACTCAAATTACCACCAGTAGCATAGCATGAAATAATTAAGCTATATGCACAGAGCACAAAAAGTATTTATACAATTAAGTCCTATATAACGTAATTACAAGTAAATTTTTATAGATATAACTTACATGCTATCATATGTTAGTCTATACTCGTAGCTTAAAAAATCCTCTCATAAGTGTAAGCAATCACATGATTATTCATGCGTTTGGTTGAATTTACGATTCCAGTATAATTCAAGAACTTGTTTTTAAACGTTGACAAATTAAAGATAATTGCATTTCAGCAATAATTAAGCATAAATATTAAACAACAGTGGTTATTTATACTCAAGAAATGATAAAAGTCCATGCGAAAACTAAACATATCATTACAAGATTGTAATGTAGTCAAATCTTTTTACAACAATCTTGTTTGTTTGGGCCTTTTTGTTTGTCTGTTATAGCAATTGTAATTGTGACATACCTAGAACAACATTTGCCATTTTGATCTTATTTGACTGTTATTTGATATTTTTTAACGCAAAAATTGATCCCTTTTTTATTTTTATTTTTAATGTTCCAAGTTTAAAGTTCACAAGAATTTTAATTTCTCCTAGTTCAAGTTCACTTGAGTTTTTGATTCTTCAGATTCTTCGTTGGAACTTAGAAAATTTATTAAAATAAATATATAATTAATAGATTATTTTTTGGTAATTTTAAAGATAATACATAGATATTTGAATAAGGTTGTTATAACGAGGTAATTTTACACATAGTGTACTGTTATAATAGTAATTGTTGATGTTAGTAAAAGTACATTATAGATAGATAAAATATAACAGAAAAAATCAAATATTTGTTATAAAGAACTGCTATTATAATAGCTTTTATAAGAAAGTCAACTATATGGAGAAAGATAAAGCATGCTAAGCATTATCAAAAGAGTTTTAAGTTAGAACACAAACTTATATGCAAACCTTGTGAAAAACTATCTCTCCCAACTTCCCTCTCCTAACATGGACCTTTAATCCCAACACATATCCCGCCGGAACCCCCGGACAAGCAGAATCAAATAGACGTTGAAATGCTTCAACCAACCCACTCCTACAAGGAAATGCTCTTAGACAAACCGGCAACCCAACAAACCGAATACTATGAAAATGACATTCCCACGAATCCAGAAAAGGATAAAGGGAAAACATTGAGGGTTCAATCCCCCTTTCCCAGGATGATAAACAACGCCTCTACCTCCCGTGGTGCTACTCAGTAATCATCAAAGTCTGTAGACGAAAAATGCCACACCACTATCTTCGCTCTAAACTGATTGAACTATGGAAACCATTCGAACAGTTAATTTTGATTGACCTAGGATGGGACTTCTTCGTAGCCAAATTCAGCTTAGAGAAAAATATGGTTAAGGCTCTTCATCTAGGACCTTGGTTCATCTCAGGACACTTCCTGTCAGTGCGAAAATGGGAACCTAAGTTTGTCCCACAAGAGGCTACCCTTTCATCCACTGTCATATGGATTCGCCTCCCTCAACTGCCAACAGAGTTCTACGACAAAGACATTCTTGAAAAAGTGGGAAGAAAGCTAGGGAAGTTAGTGAAAATTGACCAATGCACCTCCTCCACTCTCAGGGGACGTTATGCTCGCATTTGCATTCAAGTTCCCCTGGAAATACAGGTTGAAACCTCAGTCATAGTAGGAGACCATAAACAGGTAGTGATCTATGAAGGAGAAGGGACGCTTTGTACGTCTTGCTGCAGAATTGGTCACACTTCAATAGGTTGCAACTACTGGATTTCTCAAACCACAGCTCCTCAAGGAACTCCGGAAACCTCTGAGAAAAATGTAGAACAAACAGAAGAGAAGGAGTGGAAAACTATCACATTTCCACGAAGGAGAAAGCAAGGACATGCAAGATTGAACAATAAAAATGGTATTGTGCCAACTACTCAATAGCAAAATACGCAGAGTGATCATATTCAGGTAAACTTGTTCGATGCAAATTCAGGTAAATTCCTTCAAACTCAAAATGTATGATACAATTCAAAAAAAGTCATCCCCATCCCAAAATCCCGTAACAGGCCCAACGGCCCAAAAAATAAACTCAGCCCCACCTCGCATCATCAATCAACCCCAACACAGCCCCAGCCCTATACAAGTACCAAAAGAAAAGCTAGACCGGGGCCCGTCAACTCTTCTGACCCCAATCACGACCGCCTTGATATGGACGCCACCGCTAGCCCAAATCTCGAGGCCACAGACCCCAAATCTGTGGAAAATTCTCTTGGGGCCAGTCAATTTTCCCCCACTAGGCCCCCTACCCAATTGGAGGATGTCAACCCATCTAAGCCCCCAAATCTCCTCACCTACGCTTCCCCTACCAATTCCTCTGAGATAATCTCTTATGGGAAAATCTCAACAGTCACCACCAACAATCAAGTGCCCTATCTGGAACCTCTCCCACTTTCAGGTGATAAGACACAGACCGTCACCTCCAATAGATCCACAATTAATTCCCAATCCGCTCTCCCAGACTCAATTCCCAGTAACCCCTCAACTAACCGAGATTTGACACCAAAGGGCATGACAATGGAAATTAAGTTAATCCCTTCATTACCCAAATAAGTAAAACAAAAAATCACAAAAATGGACAAGGATCAAACGACAACCATCGTCACCTCTCTGCCACCTTCACCGGACCACCTACCGACTTCTTGGCTAGAGGTAGCTCTTCAGGGGCAGGGCCTTTCCTACAGTTTCACCCCGGGAAACCAGAAGGTGATTCTGATTGTTCAAAACCCAGCTCACCTAGCAAGGGTTACAGTGGAAGCTCTGAACAAATCCCAAGCGACCTTTGGTCCTCTCCTATGGAAAACGATGGTCAACAAAGAAAGTGCATCACCGATCACCGATCCCCAGTTACTCAGCCGCCAAATGCTTCAAACTTTCCAATCCCTGCCGTTCTTCCCCGATCTAACGACGGAGGACCCAATGGCCGACCCAGTCTTTGTAACGATCGACCCCCAATCCCACCAAACGCCATCATCTTCTTCACCACAAGAGAAGAGCACCTCTCCGCCCCTCAACAACATCAAAGAGGGAATCTCCAAGGCCTTAGAAATCCTTAAAAAGAAAAGCTCGCTAGAGGAGGAGGGAGCAGTCTACGGCCCCCTACGAACAGACTCGCTCCTACTAGACTCAGTCAGGGCAATCGAATTCAGTCTCAACACCATCGAGGTGCTAGTGGTTTTGTGCCCCAGATCGATGGTCAAGTGAGGAATGAGCTTAGTGTCCATCCAAACCCACGGTCCAATCAATCTTATACTGAACCTGACCTTATTCTTAAGTCTCAAAAGAAAAACCCATCCGCCTTCATCGAGGTGCCCGCAAGGAACATGGAAGTCTCTGGAGAGTCTCCACCACCAACCCCCACCACCCCTAATGAATTACATCATTGGAATGTTAGGGGTCGTAACAATGCTGAGTTCAGGCGGCATTGCATGGAAATGGTGAAGATGCATAGGCCAGCCATGTTTGTCCTCCTTGAAACCAAAATGGCTTATCACAAGAAGTTGGCAGAGGAGCTCCAGTTCGACATGATTATCCAGTCACCAGCAGTGGGCCTATCTGGGGGGGGATTGTGTTTATGTAGAAAGGGGATTGTTTGAGTGTTGAAGAGGTGGCCACAACTCCCCAAGGTATTCATGCAATGGTGAAGGTACTTCCTAATCATTCTCCATGGCTTTTCTCTACAATCTACGCAAGTAATATTCTAGCTAATAGGAAAATCCTGTGGGAGAACTTAATTTCAATCTCCAAAAACCTCACAAATAACTGGTTTGTGGGAGGTGACTTCAATGAAGTCTTAAAGGCTAGGGATAAATTTGGGGGCAACCCCATATCCCCTGGTCGCAGTAACCTGTTTTGGAACTGTATAAATGAATGTAATCTTCTAGATCTAGGTTACAAAGGGAATAAATACACATGGTCAAATACGAGATACAACAATAGGGCATCTCTTATCTTGGAAAGAATAGATAGATGCTTTGAAAATAAAAGTTGGATCAAACAGTACCCTGAGGCTACTGTCTTGCACCTTCCTAGGACCCATTGTGCTCACTGTCCCATCCAAGTAAGCCTGGTAAGGTCATCCTCCAACAACCTTACTAGGCCCTTTAGATTTGAGTCAATGTGACTAGCCACCCATCCTTCCCTAACATCATCAATAAGGCTTTCTCTGACCACTCCACTCTCCTCAAATCCACTGATTCTTTCAAAAAAATTGTTACCAAATGAAACCGGGAAACCTTTGGTAACATCTTCCACCAAAAAAGAAGAATTCTTGCTAGAATTTCAGGAATCCAGAGATCCCCTAACTACCAATTTAGTAGCTATTTGCTAAACCTAGAAACTAATCTGGATAGTGAGCTTAACCTAATCCTCAAAAATGAAGAGGATTTTTGGAAGCTCAAATCTGGGATTAACTGGCTCAACAAGGGTGATGCTAGCACTAGATTCTTCCACACCCACCCTCAATAGAAGAAGTAACAAAATCCTCTCTCTTAAAGAAGAGAATGGAAACTGGCTCCATGGACATCATGATATCCAAAGAGCCATAATGGGCTTCTTCACAAATCTCTATACCTCCTCCCACTCTAGAGACCCAATGGCCACCACCGGTCATCTCACCATGTCTCACACTCTGTTTGAATCCTAAAGAAACAATCTAGACAGACCTCTAGTGTTAGGAGAGATAAAAAGGGAAATCTTCTCCCATAAACCCTTCAAATCTCCTGGCCCTGATGGCCTCCACCCTTTCTTCTACCAGAAATACTGGGCATAGAGGGAAACTCTGTCACTGACTTCTGCAAGAAGTGATTTTACTCCATCTCCATGTATGAAACCATGAACAAAACCCTACTTTGCCTCATCCCAAAATTTCCTCAAGCATCAATGCTGAAAAGCTTTAGGCCAATTGGTCTGTGTAACACAATCTACAAGACCATCACTAAAATCATTGTCAATAGAATTGAACCTCTCTTGCTCCATATCATTGGGCCTAGCCAATCCAGTTTCCTATCCAACAGGAAAGCCCGTGACAATGCCATCATTGTACAGGAATACATCACTCACTTCAGGAAAATGAAAGGGAATCATGGCAACATGATCCTCAAAATTGATTTTGAAAAAGCCTTCGACAGGCTGGAGTGGTCCTTTATAAAAGACACACTACATGCTTTCAATTTCCCTCTAGGGTTGTCCAAACTCATCATGTCCTACATTAGTTCTTCATCCATCTCCATTCTTATTAATGGTGGGAAAACTAAATCCTTCAAGCATATTAGAGGCATAAGGCAGGGAGACCCAATTTCTCCCTACCTTTTCATAATGTGTATGGAAAGATTATCCAAATCCATTGATAAAGTTGTCCTGGACAACCTGTGGCAACCCATAAGTACCAGCAGATCTGGCCCCAGGATATCTCACATCTTCTTTGCAGATGACCTCACACTCTTTGCTAAAGCAAACTCCAGAAACTGCAATACCATCCTCTCTATCCTTCAGGATTTCAATGATCAGTCAGGCCAGAAAATAAACCTTTCCAAGTCCAGAGTTCTCTTCTCCTCCAATACATCCCAAGACTCTCTAGAGAACCTCACCAACTCACTGTCCATACAATCCACCACATCCTTTGGAAAATACCTGGGTTTCCCCATTTTTCACAAAAAAGCAACAAGTGCTGACTTTCAATTCATAATTGATAACATGCAACCCAAGTTGGCTGGATGAAAAACAAGCTGCCTAAGCATGGTTGGTAGAACTGTGTTGGAAAAGACCTCCTTAAACAACATTCCTTGTCATGTAATGCAATATATCAATCTGCCCACCAAAGTTACCAACCAGATTGATAAAATCCAAAGGAACTTTCTAGGGGGCACCACTCCTGAAAAGAAGAAGCTACACCCAATCAAGTGGGATAAGGTCACAAAAAAGAAAGCTGATGGAGGATTAGGGCTTCAAAAAGCTGACCTTAAGAACAAAGCATCCCTCACAAATCTTGCTTGGAGAACCTACTAGAATACCAGTAGTTTATGGGCAAGAATCCTCATTCATAAGCACTGCAACATGAGAAACTCTCAGAGGATAACTAGAACCTCTAGATATCCTAGGTACCCCAAGTTTCCTACTTGATAGTGCATTCTAAAGGGCTGGGACACTTGCTGCAAAGCAAGTAGATGGGTAGTTCACAAAGGAAATAGGGTTAGTTTCTTAAATGATACCTGGATTCCCAACCATCTGAAAATTAGGGAATTGATTAAGGGCCCTCTAACTCAGAATGACCTAAATGCCAAGGTTAACTTAGTCTACAACTCTGGGGCTTGGGATTTATCCCCCCTAGAATCTTAAACTTGCTGAACTATGTCTTTATTCCACCAAATGCTACAAAGGACGACACACTCATATGGGGTTTAACTTCCAGTGGCCACTTCTCAAACAGTTCCACTTACTCTTTCCTAAGCGAGGCAACAGCCTTGATACAGATGAAAAAGGTTCCTCTAAATGGATCTGGAAGCTCCATGCTCCCAATAAAATAAAAAACTTCATCTGGATCCTTACTCATAGGAGAATTCCCACAAAGAGCTATCTCCATAGAATAGGGGTCAACTGTGATCCTCACTGCTCTTACTACAACAATGGTCAAGAAACGATTGACCATTTTTTCTTTGAGTGTACTAATGCAGTACTCTTTTGGAATGACCTCCTCTTCAAAGCCTTCAATGAAAATAGAGAGCAGAGACCAAGCTTCTCTGCCCACTAATGGCCATCAACTTGGAATTCAATTAGGAACAAGCCTTTCAATAGCATCCTTCTCTAGGAAAACATCATCCCCTTCTGTTTCTGGCACATCTAGAAACAATAATCTCTTTAACAACAAAAAAGAACTTACCAACTCCTCCAACACCATCTCCAAAGCCACATAATACTTTGTGTTGACGAAAAATGGTTCCACCAAGATAACTCATCAAATAACAACCAAATGGGAGCCACCAAGAAGAGGATTCTACAAGCTGAACACAGATGGAGCAGCAAAAAAGAACCCAGGTATAGGAGGAGCAAGAGGAGATTTTAGAAATCACAATGAAGATTGGATAATGGGGTTTATGGAGAATATCCCCCATACAACCAACACTATGGCTGAACTGAAGGCCCTCTTAAAAGGTCTCCAACTTGTAGACCAAAATAACATGGTTCCCCTTGAAATCAATATTGGTTCATCTGAAATTATCCAAATGCTAATGACAGGTTGCCTAACTTATGATCCCATAATTTATGAATGCAGGTCATTAATATGCAGGATACACAGGGTAGTGGTGAAGCACACTTACCGGGAGCAGAATAGGGTGGCGGACGCTTTGGCTAAGGAAGCAGCAAAGGCATCTTTTTTTAACAGATCTAGTATTCTACCAGTTCCTCTGATGTTTGCCAATGATGTATTTTGGGCAAACATCCTAGGAACTGATTCTGTTCGATTTTTTGTGGGTTATAATATGGAAACAATTCTAGAAAACATTTCTGCAGTAGGGGTACTCCAGTACCCAAACAATAACTCATATGTATAATGTCTTTGCTAACTAGTTATATATAAATATCTTTTTTAACCAAAAAAAAAGAGTTTTAAGTTATATACATCTTAACATAAAGAACTTTTTTATCATCAAATCACCTTTAACTGTTGTAGCAATGTATTTTGTCTAATTTTAAGATTACAAATCCTAATTTTAACAAGGTTTATAATATCTTTAGTGACCTATTATCCTAAGATACTGCCAAAATTATCAATTTATATGTGGTTGACAGATCTCTGTCTATCATTTTAAACACGTGGCTGTTCCTTTCTATCCTTTATTTTTCTTCATTGGATTTTTCATAAATCTTTATGTTATTTTATAACAATGATTGGTGGTCCTAAATTCGTATGACGTGGAGACTTAACAAGTAATAATTTTGTTATTTTATTGTTTCGAATTCATTTGTAAAAGTTGATAATTAAAGAAAGGAAAGCAAGAAGAGGAACCATTTATTGTCTTACTATGAATTGCTATATACCGGCGCTTCTTCCATTGTGTCCGACACTACATTACTTGGTCTTCAAAGACAACTGGCTTCTCCTACTCCTCCTCCTCCCTTAGGATAATATCCTTTTTGGTCCATCTTTCATTTCTTTATTCAAAGGTCTATCGGAATAGTCTCTCAACCCTCCCATGATAGGGGTAAAATTGCGTATATCCTATCCTTCCCTAATTCTACTTGCGGGATTTTCACAAGGTGGTGATTGTTGTTGTTGTTACAGTCAAACCTCTGTATAACAGCATCCTTATATAACAATACTTCACTATAAAAACCAAGTTTTTTCGGAACCAATTTTCATCTTATGTTATAATATATATTTTCTATAACAACACTTCGCTATAACATCCAAAAATATTCAGAATAAACGAGGTTGTTATAGAGAGGTTTGACTGTATTAGGTCAAATTCTTTTATATTTACATAATTTTCTATCTTCAAATTTCATTTCATATGTTGGTAAGGGTTTCATTTGACCGTTGAGTTACAACACAGAACTATATTTCTATAAGACCAAGAACATCATGAACTATATAATTCTAAAGGACAAAGAATAATTAGAGGTGGAAAATAGACGAGTTGGATCTAATTCAAGTAGGTTAAATGATCAAAATACTAAACAAGCCATGATCAAATCCGCCCAATTCGTCCTCCTTTTTTATTTTCTCTTAGAAGAAAAATATGAGAATATTGGTGCATTTTTCTTAAATTATTAGTTTATGTTTTTATATATTACATAATTTTGTATTTTCAAATTTTATTGTGAATTTTTGATTCGTTGAATTACAGCTGACCAATATACTCCTCCCGAAGCAGATATAAAAAATGCCCTAAAACTGTGATTCAGAAGCTGCTTTCTTGATCATTTAATTGGAAGAAGAAAAGAAGCAAACACAAATGTTCTTATTAGCGAGAAAAAAAGAGAGACAAATATTCTCTCCTTTGTCCCCACAAATTTTGATTCATCGTTTCTGCACGTTTATTATTATTATTATTATTATTATTATTATTATTATTATTATTATTATTATTATTATTATTATTATTATTATTATTATTATTATTATTATTATTATTATTATTATTATTATTATTATTATTATTATTATTATTATTATTATTATTATTATTATTATTATTATTATTATTATTATTATTATTATTATTCGTTGATTATTTTACGTGCTTATGAATAATATACATCTTTTGCAAAGGACAAAATCTCATTGTATTAGTACAATACCTCTTAAGGAGATAAAATAAATAAATAGAGAAATGCTTTTTTTTCTGCGATGAGATAATTTATATAAATAGAGTTTAAGCTTTAAGTGATTTAAACGGTATAATATGGTATCAAAACACATAAAGATTTGGAAATGAGTCTTGTTAGGTTTTAAATAAAGGCGTGAATGAAAAATGGAGGGGAAATAAATTTTTTGAATTGTTTCTTTTTACAAACGAACTTTGTCCGTCGTTGGATATGAAGAGGAAAAATGTGTTTATATATAGAAGTGCTTTCTCTAGCTCTTAAAGAGTTGAGAAGATAGCAAGCCTCGCGCCATCAGATGTGCACCTCAATGGATAGGAAGAAGATTATTGTGGTTATATATAGATCTACTTCTTCTAACTCTTAAAGAGTTGAGAAGAGAGCAAGCCTAGTGCTATTTTCACTCGGCTCGACGGCTTTGGACTTTTTCGTTATTTATTTTTCTTTTTCCTGGTCAAAATATTATTTCAGGATTCGCGAAACTTGTGGACTTGATTTTTTTTTTTCATTTATGTATTTTTAACCTTTTGCTTTTCGATAATTTGTTTAGGGCAAATATATAGACGGCCCCTTAAACTTGGCTCCAGTTTTCGTTTTGACACCTTAACTTAGTGATTTTCCTATTGAACACTTTAACTCTATTGGTCTATATCATTTAAACACAAGGCATGACCGACCAAAGGAGCGCTATGTCCACACATGGTAAGCGCGTGGATGTTATTAATATTTTCTTAGGTGGATATTCCAACGGAAAAAAAATACACAAGTTAGACTCACTTTAAAACACCCGATTTTCCCATTATTTCTCTCAAAAAGCCCTAATTCCTCTTCCGTCTTCTTCTCCTTTCAAAATCGCCATTTTCCCCTTCAACTGAAGCTTAGGTTCCCAAGCCTGAATCTTTATCTTATTTTCTCCTTATCTTTTTCGTTTATCACGTCCATATCACAAAAATCAACAACTTCTTGCAATGGGATGAATATTTGTCACGGTAGATTTAATGGGCTACTAACTATATAATGGTCACCTGCATACGCAGGTCGTCAATTTTATGGTTGTCAATTGGTAAGTCGATCGTATTGCTTTTCTTAGACCCTTGACTTTCTTGAAAAAGAAATATGTTTTTAATTATTTTGGCCACATTTCTTTTTTAATTTTATAGGGTCGAGGTGGTTGCAAATACTCCAGAAGACATGATTATGAAATGTCCGACCAAAATAAGAGGGTTATACGGGGTCTGTTGAAGAGAGTCGAAAGAACTGAGAAAACAGTTGCGCGGTTGAAGTGGTTATTAGTTGTGGTGGTGGTGCTGTTTCTACGGATTTAGCTTTGCTGATGCTGATGGTTTGAAGAACAGTGTAGTATTTTTATGACATGATGGTGATAATGATGTTGTAGTTGCTGCTATTAGTTCAAGAATAATGTAGTATATTGGAAGTTGGTACTAGGAATTTGGCCTTTTGGTAAGGTACACTATCTTGTTATGAATGAAAAGGCAATGACCATTTTTTTATGCAAATTTAAGTTCAGCTGCACTTCCATATTGTGTTATGAATAAAATGCAAATTCATATTCATGAACTGAAAACATAACTGCCCAAACATATTCATGAATTGAAAACATAACTGCCCAAACATTCAATTGCATAATGTGATGAACTAGCATTACATCGAAGCTCAAAAATAGAGCATTGTTTTTATCTACAAATTAAAAAAAACGGAGCATTATTTTTTCAAACAAATAACTGGCCAAACAAGTAAACTCTAATAGAGCATAATGTATCAAACAGAGCATAACTGCCCAAGCAAAAAACTGACAGTGACATCTTAGATAACATAAACAAAAACTAGTCTACTTCACAACGTAGATGCAGATGAGTTTGTTTAACTTGAAGGGCCTTTTTTCCTTGTTACACTCAGTTGCTGAAGTTGTGACCTTGTCATTGCATAGTTATGTCCAATAGTTGTTGCATTAGCCGAGCCTCCTCTTAGTGTAGTGCCTCTTCCCTTTACCCTTCCTAGTCTAGGGTCTTCTGTAAATTGAGATGTTGAAGGTTGTGTGATGGCAGAGCTTCCTATAGTATATGTGAATACGCCCCTACCAATGCTAAGTGTAGTTCCTCTTTCTTTTCCCTTGCCTAGTCCAGGGCCTCTTCCTCTTTCCCTACCAAGCCCAGTTATTGGTTGTTGCTTTGTCTTTTGACAACACTTGTATCCTTACATATAGATGATTGGACTACTTTGTTGAGAAGGTATTTCCTGAGATGATCTTGGTCGAGGTGGTGACATATTTTGACTTTTTTGAGTAACACTTCTTGGACACATGCTGACAGAAGTAAAATAAGAGAATATCATAATTGCAAAAAAAAAATGTAAAAGTCAAAATACAAATCATCTGGGTCCATTTCTCTATTATAGAATGCGCATACTGCATGTTGACATGGAATGCCCCTCAACATCCATGATCAACAAGGACATGTCATGGTCCTAAAATTAACAAAGAATCTGTACATACCTTCATCAACTTCAAACCCATGTTCTACATTCCACATAACCTTACACCTCTTAGAGAGGGCTTTGTTCTCTGTCGGTATCATCCTAGCCATTGGTGCAATGTCAGTAACCCAAGCCTCACCAAACTTCCTCATTTCAATGGTCCTATTCATGATTTTGTGTCTAATTTCTTCCAACATAGTTATAACAGACTTGTGCCTAAGACTTACTATCCAAGAATTAAATATTTCACATATGTTATTCTCAATGACATCACACTTTTAATCATCTCTACAGTATGCCCTACACCAATACTCTTGATCATACTTCTTCACATATCTTATAACCAAGCTTATTCATTGTTTCCAGTTCTTCCTTGAATTTCACTTCATAAGATGTTTTGGCACATCACCAAAATTGTTTCCTCCTTTCTTCACCCCTCCAGGTTTTGGACCAGTTAGACCAAATGTGTCTAGCACACATTCTGTGTTCTGTCACTGGTAGTAATTCCCTTATAGTTGGTACTAGTCCCTACAAAAAAAAGTAATAACTGTTAGTGGACAATATATGTAAATCAGGAAAAAGAAAAATTAAAAGTTGATTGTAACTTTACTTTTTGCATATTAGACGTAACAGTTAAGCCAACACCATCTCCTAATTGTAAATCTACAATCAAATATGCGATGAACCAGCTCTAAGAGTGTTTTGTCTCTTGATTAACTAGCGATTAGAAACATTTGATTTTTCTCATTTCTACCAACTGCAACAAGTAACTCACCCTTGTAGATTTCCTTTAGTAAACAACCATCAAATCCTATGATCCTTCTTCACCCTTCTAACCATCCTCTTTTCAAAGCATTTAAACATAGATAAAAGTAGACAAACAGATTTTTGCCGGGAAGAGTCTCGCTATCTATTCTGATCCAGCATGAATTCCTAGGATTTGTTTGCTAAATAATATCAGCATAATCAACAAGTCTGTTAAATTCCATCCTCCAGTCACCCAGGAATTGACTTATCACCCTACATTTAGCCATGTAACAAACAGTCTTTCCAACATACAAACCTAACGTATCCCTGACCAAATCCCAGATCTCCCACAACTTAATATTTGGTTGGGAAATAATCCTATCTTTATACTTATTGGAGATATTCTTAGAAGTACATAATTTGTTCTTGTTTTTGGTGTTGCACGTATGAGCTGGTTGGTACTTCTTCACAGTAAAGTCACATGAATCCCCATAATTGGTTGCATACAATTCCCAGTTACACTTGGCTCCTTTACACTTAACTCTAACCATATCCTTTTCATTAGGCCCAATTTTTAGTTGCACTTTGTTCTCCACAGCATATGAGGCTACTACTCTTCTAAACTCTAAAGCATTTTCAAATACTATACCAAGCTCAAAAATAGTAAGGTAACAGTCAGGGTCAAACCTTATCTTTTTACTTCTCTTTTTAGGAGGTAAGTCAATACCCTTTTAAGCTAAAACATCTAAGTCATTTGTGCTATCACCACTTCCAATATCAGAACTGGTGTAGTAGTATTCATCACCTCCTAATTTTCCAGCAAATTTGTCCTCCTTAGATGGCCTGCCAATATCCTCAAAGCCTTTATTTATTCTAGCTTCTCCCAGAATAATCTCTTCAGTTGAAGTAGGTTTCTTTCTCTCTTTATTCTATATTTTCGTGTTTCTTCTTTCATGCCTTAATGAAGTGAGCTCTTCAATCACATCACTATTATCTTCATCAGGAATGTTATCTAATTCAGACTCACTACTTGACAGATCTGATGTCAAACCAACATTTATGTTTGTTGTTTCTTCAGCCCCTTGTAAATTCTCACGCATCCCAACATCAGCTAGATTTTTCTCAGCCACAAATGTGTTATCTGCAGCACTTTCTTGGACATTTATATCCTCAGTAACAATAGATGTTTCCCTATTTAATGTATTTTCACTTGGTCCAACAACTTTTGGCCCACATAAAAGGCCACATGGAACAACTCATCAACCAACAAAGGCTCATTAATTACATGCTTAATAAATAAATCGAAATGATCAAGACGATTAAGGTGACAAACTATATTATACAGTTGTTCATCATTTTCAATCAAGACAAAGTTATTAAATTTCGGATTAATTAAATAGAAACCCTCTACCTCAACATACCCATGTCCTTTGTGTAAGACAGAAGCTCAAAAAGAAAAAAGTGGTCCATGTATATCATGTGACCATCCTCACCCCTCTCTCCTACATATCTCGGGTGAGGATCCTTGACAATCTGTCCACCAGGATCCTTAACTCAAAGGTGTTATTTGCATGGGTGATTTAACACTATATAATTGAATAACTTTAGAAATGCTTTACCTAACACTTGTCATAAAAAGTTATGTTGTTCGGACTCTCTGGTAATGTCACCGGGTGCGTGTCGGATTCTCTAAAATCAATGTATTTTTAGAGAATCCGACACGGATGCGGCAGAATTTTAGAGAGTCCGCGCAACATAGATAAAAAGTACTCGGGAGCTGAAGTCTCCAGAATCTCCCATTTTTAGAGGTCATAAATAATGTATCATTCTAACAAAGGCTACTGTGAAAACTTTCGTGTACCTTCTTTTAGGGATTCTTTTTATATAAATAGCCGGCCGAATTTACAATTTATTGGCATATATAGATTGTACACTAACTATTATATACATATTATATATAAATTATACATATATTATATATTCATCGGCTATTTTTAGTTTAAACAGTTGGATTGACAACTATTTAGGATAATTCTTTTTTCAGCATTACATTATTTACACAATTTTGTGTAACCATGTAGCAGAGATTTTACATGAATAAGTTCTTTACCATACATCATTCATCATAGCGAATACACGATATAAATTTACCTGGTTTGAAATTTTTTATTTTATTGAAAATATGTGTTCAAAACTTAATTTTTATACTAGTTTCAAGGTGTTTCTACATGTATATCTATGACTAGTCGCAGTTTGCCCATGCTAAGCACGGGCCAATAATTTGAAACTTAAATATAAACTCTTTGAACTTGTCTGGAAAGTTTTTATGTAATTGAATTTGAGTGTAATTTAATGTAATTGCACAATTTAATATATTTGTTTGTACATTTAATTACTTAGTCCATATATAATTATGCATAATTAAAATGAGGTAACTACACTTTGCAATTATCAAAGGCGATAAAGAATTAATTGTAATAATATCGCATAATTACCATATGATATTTCAAATATTATTTTTTTCTTTTAAATATATATTTTTTAAAAAACTCTTTTCCTCCTCAGATTTGTCTCTCATAGCGTACTTCTTGCTCCTAATTCTAGCCCCGGTGCTCATTTTACCTTTTTTCTGGCTACTGCATACTTTCCCTTACTGTGAATCTTTTTAACCCTTTTTATTGTTTTATCTATATTGTCTTATTGCTGCTAGTGCAATTGTTGTACTCTGTCTTCCCCCTTTTTCCTTCTTATTGCATATCTTTCTGCTTTCATTTTTCTTATTGCATACATATATTGTAGTAATTTGCGATTTATTGTATATTTTTCTTCTTTATTCTTCCTTCCTTATGACGTCATTACTAATAAATACTATGCTTTATTATAAATTTCAAATGCTCGTTTTATATATCATATAGATAGACTAATAAATAATGTTCATTTTTTAATTGGTGTAATTTGCAATTTGTTGTATATTTTTCTTTTTTATTCTTCCGGACGTCATTATTAATAAATATTATGCTTTATTATAAATTTAAAATGCTCGTTTTTTATGTCTTCTAGATAGACTAATGAATAATGTTCATTTTTTAATTGTTGATCATGTATGATTTCAATAATAAACTACAAATTACGATGTTGACAGAAAATATATATGCTAAGAGATGACTCAATAGAATTGATGCCAATATATTTAATAGGGATTCTTTTAATGAGAAAGACTTTTTTAAACAAAAATAAATTATCAGCAAAAATAACTACAATTTCACAAGTTACATTGACTTTAATTATACTATAAATCTTTTTGTGTAAATTATAGTGAAAGAAAATAATATTTTAGTTGCCAAGAAAGAACCAACAAAGAAGTACACTTTTGAGATAATTAAAGTAAAAAATTCACATTTAGATATTAAATTTATGAAGTATTATTTTTTGGAGTAAATAATACTAAATATCACATATTAGTTACTCTGATCAATCAAAACTAAATCAAAACTAAAACAATATAAATCAAACAAAGAAATAGGAAAGATAAATGGGACCTCCAGGTGCATCACTGAACTACCACGAAGAAAGTTAGGTGGTGTACATGGGCCCCACGTGAGGGGTTAGAGTGTAGAAGTGTGTGGTGATGTTTGATTACATAAGTTTAGGGGCAATTTAGTCAAAAATATTCAAAAGATTATCCTTTCTTATATATTAAGAGCCCGTTTGGACATACAAAATTTTTCTTTTTTTTCAAAACAATGTTTGGTTATACCATTCTTACCAAAATTTTCAACTTCACTTGAAAATCCTTTTTCAATTGAAAAGAGAATTTGCTAGTTTTTAGTTTTACCAATTTTACCCTATACTTTTAAAATTTGTAAAATGACCCATCAGTTATTAAAGAATAACTTGTTCATATTCATGTTGTTATTGGCTTAAATTCCTTCTCTTTGTATTCGTAGAATTAAAAAATGTGATACTGATTCCTTCTGGTGTTGCAGTAAAGCAGAATATGAGTTAAACAATAGCATTTTGATTGTTTATTTCAAGTAGGATAATCAAATTAGGGTGATTTTGATATTTTTTACAAGTTGTGAGGTATAAATCATGTTTCATGATTTTGAAAAAAAAGACATCCAAATATATTGCAAATATTATAACCAAACACAACTTCATCTTCAAATGAAATTTTAGTGAAATTTCAAATTCCAAAAAAAAAATTAGATTGCATGTCCAAACGCCTACTAATAGTATATCTAGCTTTAAAAAATGTGTATTAATTCAAACATTATTTGAAGTTTGAAGCCACTCCTATCAACATAGGTTGCCTTTGTCGTTCACTCTTTAAGGAAAACAAAATTGAAGAAGCACGTTTTTCTTTGAGATTATCGCGACGTCTATTTAAAGAATTTAGTGCATATAATTGAGTGACATGTAATACACAGTATTGTTTTTGGATCCTACTCAAATGATTAAAACAATCATTATAACATTTGTAATAAAAAATGTTCAAAATGCAGAATGGATTTTGGGGACCACTAACAAAGCAATACAGGGGAGCCTTGGAGCAGCAGTAAAGTTATCTTCATGTGCCTATAGATATTACGGGTTCGAGCCGTGAAAGTAACCATTAATCATAATCAATAGTGTTCAAAATGCATAATGGATTTTGGTGGATCACTAACAAAGATATATCAGAAGGAAAGCCTTATAACGATAACGTTGTTTCCATGTGACCTATAGATCACGGGTTCGAGTTGTAAAAGTAGCCACTAATGCTTGCATTATGATACAAAATCTTGTGTAAATACGAAATACTTTGTGTATCAGACTGTCTTTTTACTGACAAGGGTACATAAGTAGTATTTACTATGACTTACGTTGGTTTTGATCCAAGAAAAAAGGCACAGACCATATCGGATTGACAACTACGAGTTGTCTGTATGTCAATTGGGTTCTTCGAAAGTGCCAAAATGCATCAAAAAAATGACTTTAAGGGGAAGGCAATCTCAGCCAAAACTCTTACATTATTTTAATCATATTGATGAAGAGATTTTTTAACTTTTTTTATTAATGAAGAGATTGCCGTCCTTGAGATTTGAAACTCCAATCTATCACAATCCTAAGCTTTTGAAAAGTAATTAGGTGTCTCATAATACTGTAACAACTGTGAGTCTGTGACACCCCAAAGAACAAGTCAATTATAGAAGCAAATTAGAGAATGAAATCTTTTTTATCCGGTGTTCGGTATTTGCGTTGGAGCCCAACTAATCCGGACTCGCTTCGCATAAGCTTCAATAAAAACGAAAACGTTCTCTAACAAAAGAAAAGTCCATTTTCAAGGTCGAAGAGGAACCATGGCGTAACTGGTAAAGTTGTTGCCATGAAACCATTTTGAGCCGTGGAAACGGCCTATTGCAGAAATGCAAGGTAAAGGCTGTGTACAATAGTCCCTTGTGTTCAAGCCCTTCCCCGGATCCCGTGCATAGCGGAAACTTAATGCACCGAGCTGTCCCTTTAAGGGTCGAACCAGCTAAAAGAAATCTCAATAAAACACCATAACATCCAAAATAACAGTACACCTCTGCCCTTTAAATATGCCATGATCTGTCTCTTCCCAAAGTAAGGTCCATTTTGATTCCATTTTGAATTATTCTCATTTAGCACTTAGAAACTCGAGCCACCATATCATAAACATATCAAATCATATCCCATTTTTGCATCCTTTCTATTTAGTCAATGATTAAACACCAAGACAATCTCTCCCACCATACTTCTTCTTCCATCTCTGACACAATGACCATTGATGAACCAGAGCCTAATCCTCCTACTTCTGATCCCAACTCAGAGTGGTTAAATGGTACCTTATCATATATTCCATCGTTCCTCGACGAGTTGTATAGCCCCCATGACTTTTACGGGGACTCGTGGTGGGTTCCTGGTGAAAGTATAGACCAAGAACGACAGATCAACAACAACAACAATAATAATAATCTGACGCCTTTCAACACTAGATTTGAAATCACAACCACGAGCACTATCCCTTTGGATCCGATCATTTCAAGTCACCCTACGCCATTGGTTTCATCCAAGAAAAGGAAAGGAAATGATTCTGATAACAATCCCAAGGCGTCGCGGAATAATCAGAACCGTCGGATCAAGGATGCAGATGATGGGGAAGCCATTGTGGACCAAAGGGTGCCAACTAAAAAACCAGCAGGACACAAGAAAGCAACACACAAGTCAACAGGAAATAATAGTAACAACAAAGAAGGAAGATGGGCAGAGCAGTTACTAAACCCTTGTGCTACTGCAATCACTGCTGGAAATCTGAATCGCGTGCAGCATTTGTTGTACGTTCTGCAAGAGCTTTCCTCACTAAATGGCGATGCCAACCATCGGTTAGCTGCTCGTGGACACCAGGCGCTAACGCATTATCTTTCTACTCCATGCTCAACCTCAACACCTTCTGCTTCTGCTGGTGTTACTACTTTTGCTTCTACCAATCCAAAGTTTTTCAAGAACTCACTGATCAACTTCAATGACATTAGTCCCTGGTTCCGTATACCCAATAGTGTTGCAAACTCCTCAATACTCCAAATTCTTGGGGAACATGATCAACCCCAGAACCTACACATTCTTGATATTGGAGTCTCTCATGGTGTTCAATGGCCAACTTTGCTCGAGGAATTGACCCATCGATCAGGAGGGCCGCCACCATTGGTTCGTCTGACAGTTATTACACCTACCATAGAAAATGATCGACTAAGAAATAGTCCATTTGTAGTTGCTCCATCTGGTTACAACTTTTCCTCACAACTCCTTGCCTTTGCCAAGGCAATTAACATCAACCTACAAATCAACAGACTGGAGAATTACCCACTTCAGAATCTTGATTCCCAAGTGATAAATTCATCCTCAGATGAAATCTTGGTTATTTGTGCACAGTTCAGACTTCATAACTTGAAACACAGCAGTCCAGACGAGAGGACAGAGTTCTTGAGAATATTGAAGAGTTTGAAGCCGAAAGGATTGGTTTTGAGTGAGAACAACATGGATTGCAGCTGCAACAGCTGCAGGGACTTTGCAGCGGGATTCTCAAGGAGAGTGGAGTATATGTGGAAGTTCTTGGACTCCACTAGTGTAGCTTATAAAGGACGTGAGAGCGCGGAAAGGAGGATGATGGAAGGAGAGGCAGCAAAGGCTTTGACAAACATGGGAGAGATGAACGAGCGAAAGGACAAATGGTGTGAAAGAATGAGAACTGTTGGCTTCGGTCGAGAGATGTTTGGAGAGGATGCCATTGACGGAGCTCGGGCAGTGTTGAAGAAGTATGACAGCAACTGGGAGATGAGAGTGGACGAAAAGGATGGCTGTGTGGGTCTGTGGTGGAAAGGAGAACCCGTTTCGTTTTGTTCATTATGGAAGATAGATCCCAAGACAAATGAGAGTTGGAACAGTCAATCAAATAAGAATCATGTTTGAGAGAAGCACACAGCTGTTACATATGAACCTGATAAAGTCTACAAGCAAATCTAGTGTCCAGGCGAATCTTAATTAACTGCTTTCCCACAGGTTCAGATCAGTGCATTTGTAGAGGCAACAAGTCAAAAAGTTGTTTAAGTTCCTTAAGGCCTCATTTGTTTTTTTAAGATTAAGACGTCTGAATTTGAATACACATCTGAATATCAAGATGTGTATTAAGATTAAGACATCTGAATCTGAATACACATCTGAATTTATTAAGATGTGTATTAAGATCTGGATAAAAATAATTAAGATTGTTTGATTTTTAACATCTGAATGTATAAAATTTATCTTTATTTGAAAATTAATAAACATAAAATTCAAATCAAATACTAACTAATCTAATATTCTATCAATAAATTATATAATTTTTTAAAATATGATAGTTGTTGGTGGTGATGGTTAACGGGTGATAGAGGCGGTGGTTGGTTGTAGTTTTGGTTGATGGTGGTTCATGCTAGTAGCTAGTAATAATTGGTAGTGGTGACGATTATGATTGAGGATGGTGGTGGTGGGTGGTGATAGTTAATAATGGTGGGTGGTGGTAGTAGTTGTGACTGAGAAAAGTGGTGGGTGGGTGGTGGTAGGTTATAATAATGGCCAGTGTCAGTTGTGGTTGTTGATGTTGATGGGGTGTTCAGTTGTGCTAGTTGAGGTGGATGAGTGTTGATTGTGGGTGAGAATGATATATGGTGGTCGGAGTGGTGGGGATAGTGGGTGGTGATGGTCGATAATGGTGTCGGCTATGATTGGGGATGATGGTGGCGTGGTGGAGGCGGTGGTGGTGGTGGGGGTTGGGGTGGTGGTTGAGTATGGTGGTAGTGGTGATAGTTGATAATGGTAGGCGGTGGCAGCAATTAATAATGAATATGTGATAGCATCTTAATGAAATTAAGTCTCTATTATAGATCTTAACCATACAGACCTATTCAGACCCATTAAGTGGTTGTGACGTAAAAAAAAAAAACATACTTAATGCTTAAGACCTGAATAATTAAGATTCAGATTTTAAAAACAAATGCACTTAATGTATGCGATCTGAATGATTAAGATTCAGACCTCCATTAAGTGCAAACAAATGAGGCCTAAGAATTTGATTATAGGCAGATGGTCACGTAAAAGAATAAAGATGTGTAACGAGTCTATGAATTGAAGAAAGTGTTTAGTACTCAAAAAATTTCAAGCAAAATGACTCCTAGCAAGTCATGCTGTACTACTACTTTCAGTAGGGGAAGCTTATTTACAATTACTGACTGTTACCACAATGACAAGATTTTCTTCCCAGTTATACTATAGTGAATACTGAATTTTAAGGATACAACAAAAAATCAGCAAAAAATATATGTACAGATAAACAGATAACATGCGTGTTAGATTTTAGTATCTGATTACCCATTGGCACGGCAAAAAACATCCACCATCAGTCCTATCAACCACCATCCTCCCATGCTCCCGCTTCAGGATCAATTGGAATGAGACTTCTAATGCGGTTTCCACTCGCATGATGCTTTACAAAATGCACAACCACCTTCCCAGCATGAGCTACTCAAAATCACGCATACTATTTGCTCCTCAAGAATCATATATCATTACAGAACAACGAATTGTCTGCCTGCATACAGGACACTTGGGTGCTAAATCACGTTCAACTGACAAGGCACATCGCTGGCAACAAACCAGATGTCCACACGGAACGAATGCTGACCGCCTCCTTCTCATTAGGCAAATCACACACAACTGCCCATCGGGAACATCTCCAGTTTCCTCATCAGCACTAACCTGCGAATCAGCTTCATTGCTAGCAGAAGCATTTTGTTGCTGAACCTGCCTCTGGTGTCTCCGTTCCTTCCATCTATTCCAGTTCCTACAACAAATAATTATGAATTAGATTTTTGTGTGACCACTAGAGTAATATTGACATGGATGCTGCTGATAACCAAGTTTCCTTTAGATCTTTTTTATTCATGCTGTGTGGGAGAGCAATGGGTGTTTTAGACAGCACAACTAGAGTTGCAGGCTTGCTCATCCTGAGCAAATTCAATGCTTCTTCCAGCCCATAGTGGATTGTTTAAGCTGGCGTAAGCAAAGGAAGTAACTTAAAGTGTTTAACACAGTAAGGAACCATAATTACTAATCTTATTGCATGGTGAAGAAAGAGTTTGTGACCAGTAAAAGAAGTTGCCTGCTCTCCAAATTTAGAGATTAGCCCATTAAACAAGCAAGGAACTATTCACTCGAGAAGCAGAACAGAAAATATCCTTCAACCCAACCTTCTTCATCATGAAAACATCAGGATGACATGTGCGGCATAAACTCAAGAAAGGCACTGCATAAATCAATAGTCATTAACTTCCATAGAGAGCAAGCAACGTCTTTTTGGCCAAAGTCTTTTTTCAAGTTTCGACGAAACAAGATGAGAACGTTTTAGGCTAAAGGGCATGTCTCCAACTTTTTTCTGTTTTTTCAGTCTGAGATTTCCTTTTTTTGGGAGGTTCTTTTCTTTTTGTGTGTGTGTGGGGGGGGGGGGGGGGGGGGGGGGGGAGGGGGGAAGAAAAGGTGATCTAAATATGTAAATTTTTGCACTTTATGCGCTATCAAACTTACCCATCCGACCAGTGCCACAAGGAAAAGCTTTTCAAGGATGATCATTTCGTACTTAAGGTAGCTAAAGGTTTTACTCCCTCCGTTCACTTTTACTTGTCCATTTTAGCAAATCAAGAGAAAGAATTTTTTTTCTTGTTTTACCCTTATCATTAACTACCATTCTCCAAATCATTTCTCAAGATTTTTTAAAATGTTATTATTATTATGGTGCATATTTCTTAAGGGAATGGAAAGTCCATTATGGACAAGTAAAAGTGAACGAAGGGAGTATTCTTTTTGGCACCTCAATGACGATGGTCCTACTCAAACTTCAATCGCATCATATATAAAACCAAACTGCCAATTTAATAGAATACAAGTCAACATGTATATGTCGCACAAGTTCCATAAAGTAATATGTAAAAAAGAATTGCACGCAAGCTACGGCAACAACGATATTCCAAATCAATCAACCAGCCCTTCTACCCCAGTAGGATTTGAAGTTCAATTCATAGTTACTTTAAGTTGACTCGATTTCTGCAGTCACGAGATAAATTGAAGTAGGGATAGGAATCCACCAATTCTTGGGAGAAGATTGTTTTATATTTAGAACCATTTGTGCGTAATGGCCTATTTATCTACCCCTCGACATTTCGCCTTCCCACACCATTTCCCCAGCAACAAGTTTCATTTACTTCTATTCTATTTCATGTTCTACTTTATATCGGGGTCGGAGAGCAAAGTCAAAAGGTCAACTATTGTTTCATCTGATAGGGGGGGAAAAAGGAGCACCATGTAGATGACTTGATTATTAGCAGTATTCAACCACGACTCATGCTCAGTAAGCAGAATCAACCTCAACTCATGCTCTGTAGGCAGAATCGTAAAATACTGTATGACATAATAAAGGATTTTGTTCTGCCTAGACCTCCCCTTGACCCCAGTCCACGACAGGGGAAAAGGGCAAAAGAGAAAGAAAAAAAGGTAATAATGAGATCTTCAAGACATGATATCCACAAAGGCTAAAAGTTTAAGTATCTGAGAGACGTAACCAGTTTACCTCACAGCAGCATAGCCAAGGACACCAACTGCAAATGAACCAAGCACAACTCCACTCCACAGCAAAACTTTTGTTTTAAAGGCAAGGTCTACCAGCATTTGATCCTTGGTCATGTCAGACCTACCAAAGCAAAAAGTTAGATTCACAACTTTCAACAAAAGAACTAATCAGGAAACGAGAGAACACCAGAATTTTTAGAACAAGAGAAGCAGCTGATATAACAAGTTTGAAGATATAAAGCATCAAATATGCAGTAAACACATCATCAGAACTTAAAAGGACTACATGCTCCAGGCAGCAAATTTTCCTCTGTGTCTTTATTAGATATATATACGCTTGCATTTTGTAGAGAGGAAAATACTTTATTGTGTATATCTAACATGTGTATCAGCTGAATCGAATCTTCACCAGGACAGAACTTGCACTCTACTATGCAAACCTACCAATGAGTGTATCACCCAAAATATTTCAAAACTCATGGTAATTCTATCACAATTGAACTGACAAAAACCGGCAACCACTGTTATCATGCTTGAGCACAAATATGGAAATCTCGGAAAATAATTTCAGATTTTAAAACCATCTCATAATAACCAACTCGTCTTAGTTTTGTTATGTAGACCTACCAATGACTATTCACCCAATAATATCGTGAAGCCTGTGCTAGTTCTTACCAGAAGTGAAAAGAAGAAGAGACTGTTATGTTTCTGATAAATAGAAACTGTGGCTTAATTATCATGCTCATAGGAACACTAAACATGGTATTTAAGAAGACATTTAGCATATTCCTGAATGCAGAGTCAAATTCAGGAATTTTCATTTCCTCTCATATAAATCCTTTTTGTATAATTCACAAAAGCATTTTTCTTCATATGTCACTAAAAAATCTCTCTTAACCTTCCTTTCAGACCCGGATCGTATATCCTTCTAGACATGATCATACTTTAACTCGGATGTAGAAAGAGAGGATCTTCTGAATATCAAGTATTCACTTTCACCGATAAGGTACACAGACTTACTTCACATTTAGGGTCACACAAAGAAGAAAAGTTTATCTAAGAGAGGTTTGAGGAAAATTTTGGAAAAAAATTTAACGAATGCAAGAATGACAATTGTCAACCTCATTTGGCAGAACAAGTTGTCTAACTTATTAAAATAACTATTCTGTACGCCTTCCTTACAAGAAATAGGGTAGGTCCTTGCATGATTTGATCTCAAAAATCCCATCTTTTGAGCTGCAAACACCAACAGCTGTTATATCTTTTCCAAGTGGCAGAATTTTTTCTTCATCCAATAACCCAACCTTTGAGACGGAAACAGTAGGTTGCATGAGTTGCAGGAAGATGGACAAACTTTAAAAGATGTATAAAAGATCAAACAAATGGTCAAGAAGCCTATATACACAACATAATTTTCAGCTTACAGGATAGGGATGACCAAAGAGCGCCTGGAGGAAAGTGAGCGGAGTAGCGTTTACAGGCTGCAAGTGATGATAAACTGTCACAAGAGGTAGGGGATGCCTTGAGCCATCCATGTTCACATTAACATATTCAGGTTGTGGCCACCTCCCAGCTTCAACAACAACAAAAGGAACCTGAGCCGAAGATAGAGATGCACAAAAGCTTATATTATGAAAACAAAGAGAACTTTATGACACTTATTAGCAGGCAAAAACAAAGCAGCTACAAACATGGAGTGTATTAACTAGATCAAATATAACAAGTAGGAGAGACTTTTTATGCAGAGAAATTACAACCAGAACCAAGCCAGAAAAGAGTGCAATGCTCCAATAGGAGAGAAGAAACAGAAAAGAGAAACGAAAAGCTCTCACATTAGCCATTCATCGGAAAAAATCCACTCAAGCCTTGTTCTTTCAAATTGAGATGGTTCATGCAAAAAATCTGATCATGTGAGAGACAACTAGTCTGGCCATCTCGCATGTTATTCTTCCTATTCACAACCTTACCAGGTAGACGAGTATGATATACCTCCAAGGATGTCAAATAGAGAGTACATAAAAATCTTAGATGAGAACATTAAATTAGAGTCGAACGAAAAGAGCAAAGGAAGATAGATAAAGTATAAAAAAGTTGAGAAAGTCTTGGAATAATAGCTTCAATAACGACAATCCAGTGGAATCCCACAAGTACAGTCTGGGGAGGGTAGCTTGTACGCGTACCTACCCCTATCATGGGAAGGTAGAGAGGCTATTTCTTATAGACCCTCCGCTCAAGAAAGATGAAAAGAAACAGTAGAAACAAGTAATATCAACAAATAGGGCCAGAAAGATAGAAAGAACAATCTCAAAGCCAGAAAAAAAATATGGAAGGAAGCAGTAGCCACAGCAAGCAGTAACAACAGCAAGATACTATGAGACCGCAGTAGAAGACAATAGGAAAACAACATAAAATACTAGCAAAAGACAAGAAAAACTACCATACCAACCCTAATACCCTCAGTACGAAACAGAAATATGCTTGACTACTTACTAATTTCTACCCTAAGTTTCGACCACCACACCTTCCTATCAAGGGCCTAGGAATAATAACTTCCTACAGAATATTTTCACATAACCAGCAGAAATTATGGCAAAAAATAAAATTGCCAAAGATTAGCAATACTGGCTCAACATTTCTTTTTACACTTCACTCGTGAAAGTAAAAGCACCGGAAAATCAAGAGCCTTGCGTTATTGGAAAATTCGCATTACCATTCTCAAAGAGGAAGAATCTTGATCCTTCCAGTATCTTGGAAATATTGAACGTAGATCACCAGTCCACCCAAAGAAGCCTCTCCATTCATTGTAGATACACTATAAAAGACAGACAACGAACATCAGTGTTCTGCCAAAATTCACTGGGAAAAAAAGATACACATAAGAACCAACAATACAGCAGCAGGCAAACATAGATTGCTAATGAAGTAGTTGTGTCAATTCGGGATCATATTTCCAGCTTAACAAAAGCAAGTGGTTTCTGTTTGAAGTACACAGTTCAAAAAGTACTTCGAAACACTGAAGGGTGTCCATAACCATTAGATAACGGCTGTTGATTTTCACAATGTAACAACAACAACTACTGCGCATCAATCCAAACAACTTAGGATAAGCTATATGGATCCTCAAAATTCAGCGCTATTTTAACCCATTTCATTACAAAAGTATTGTCTTTAAGAAATACTACCTGGGGGCGGCCAAAGGGTCACGGGCTGAAGCTGAAATACAGCCCATGACAACCCCCACACACAGGCAGCCAAGCATAGCACGCACGCTCTATGCTTTTCACCAGCTTCTCCTCTCGTAAGGATTAGCCTGTGTCCTCTCTTTGTGTCTCGGGATTCCTGGGACACGAGCTAAGCATATAATTGTTTGCTCTTTCTTTCAATTGAGCGCCAACATTTAACTGAATGTAGAATGTAGGACAAGTTATTAAAAATACAAGAGCAAGCGGTTCATGAAACCAGCTTGCGAAACCGTGTGAATCAAATAATGTAATTGACTTTTTTTCACCACACTTGGATACCGTTATAGACGTGTCTACAAAGACACATCCTAATGCATCCATTATTACGAGAATTCATCATAAATTAGACTAATTTTACATTTGACTTCCAACCAAACCTAAACGCCTCACTAATCCTAATCCTGTATCCAGACTCTCATATATACAGAGTTAAAGTGTGCACAAAAAAGTTAAATATGAAATATCCAACCTTCTTTTAAAAGAAAAAAATAGAAAAATTACAGTTTGTCTATTGCAAGATATCATCTTTTTCATCACACCCAAATAAGGATGTTATGTGCCTAAAAAAGCATATCTTAACGCATCCAATATTGCATGGATTCATGATAAATTGACTTAGGTAGCACTGACTTTCAAGTTTTCACACAACTATAGCCCTGTTCCTTTATCCGGACTCTACTATAATTGGAGTTAGTGCACACAAAAAATTGAACATGATAAGTATTAACTTAAAATAAATAAAACGAAAATAATTGAAGAAATTACGGTTTGAGTGCGTTGCAAGATAACGCCTTTTTCAGCAGACTCATGAGCGGAGAGAATATTAGCCCTTAAGCTCTTCCAGTTACCCTCAACAGCAGATTTCGCCTCCACTGTACCACGAATGATCACAAGCTTACCGCCATCATCGGATTGATCAGAATTGACATCACTTTCAGAAGACGACGAAATTACGGAACGGAGATCAGAGACGCGGAGGGACGGCGCGTCGTTGATTTTGTGAAGGGCGGAAGACTTGGCTTTGAACAAGAAAATACTCCGTACGGCAATGTACGCTAGGGCTAGGCCGACAAGTGCCCCGTCCGCCGCCGTAGCTAGTTTTAAGGCCGCCGCCGCTTGGTCGTGTGCTGACATGGCTGGTTATATGGTCGCTTTTCGAATTCCCGGTCGTCGGAAAAGTGAAATTAAAGAGGCTATTGGTATCGTTAATTAGCTGAGTGGAACAAGAAATAAATATGGGTAAAGACCCTTTTAGCCTGGGACGAAAACTATTTATATCGGTGTTTGGGAAGTCCAAAAGTGTATAAAATTTATATATATTCTATAATTATTTGCGGGCGGCTTTACAATATCATTTTTCATACATTTAATTGGGGCAAAAAAAAATACTCCTATCTTAATTCATAACAAATGCAGCCAATCAAGTGAAACAAATATCCGCGCGCGGGGAGGGGGTTGAAGTACACCAGTATCTACTTTTAAACATACTATTTAAAATTTATTCATAATTTGCAATATAATTAGCAATAAAAATTCTAGTTCTATTAAATTTCATGATTAAGTATCCTGAATTTTAAATTTTTGTATCTTGAATTTTTTAGCTGCTAATTTAAAATTCGGGACTTACTGTCCTTCAAGACTAAGTATCCTGAATTTCTAAATTGCTAATTTAAAATTTAGGACTAGGGGACACGATGTCCTGGAGTTTGAATTTTAAGGTTTAAACTTTAGAATCTGTATTCTAAAATTTGAGCGAATTGGTTAATCTTTAAGTGCATTGGAAATTGTGAATATATTTTAAACATCATGCTTACAAGTGGCTACATGGTGTAATTACCACGTACAATGGTCACATATTGTAATTGTAAAAAAAGTAAGTGGATATATTAATATATTAAGGCAGAATACATAACTGGACCCTTAACATGGTATTTTTTGTCACTTGGACACTTAAACATAGAGTTGTTCCTATCAGGCCTTTCAACTAAACCACATATGTGCCAATTAGACACTTTGTAGACCATCTGAGAAAAAGTTTTATAAAAATTAAACGAAGGTACTACAATTGCCTCTAACACCTTAAAATATTCCACCTGATAGAATTAACCCCCAAAACAAATTGAAATTCATTTTCAAAAAATGGAAAACCTGATTGTCGGCTCTGGCGACTTAGTACCCTAAAAAGCTGTAATGACCCAGCTTGTCATTTTAAGAATTTATGCTCCGTTTAGTGACTTAAGGTCTTGAGTAGCTTCGCAATATGTATTATGACTCGCGTGTGTGGTCAAGTTCAGTTTTCAGAAGATTCGGAATTTAAATTAAAGGACATGCCGTGCCGATTGTTTATTATTTATCGCACGAGGGGACATGCCGTGCCGATTGTTTATTGTTTATCGCACGAGGGGACATTCCGTGCCGATTGTTTATTATTTATCGCAAGAGGGGACATTCCGTGCCGATTGTTTATTATTTATCGCACGAGGGGACATGCCGTGACGATTGTTTATTATTTATTACACGAGGGGACATTCTGTGCCGAGTGTTCATTTATTTATTTATGCGCGAGGGGACATTCCGTGCCGAGTGTTCATTTATTTATTTATGCGCGAGGGGACATTCCGTGCCGAGTGATTTTTTTACTTTAGCATGAGGGGGTATGTCGTGCACTTGTCTTTGCATTATACTTTTCTGTGTTCTTGTTTGATATCTACCGCATTTGTTTAAGAGTTAATATTCCGTTGTTTAAATCCGGATATTCGCATTGATCCCTTACTACATTTATTGACAAGACAAGTTTTGAGTACGGACTGAGTTCCGACAGATTTACCTTGAGGAGATTATGATTACGAGATTTTTCTGAAAAGGTATTATTGAAAAGTAATGGTTTTCGAAAGGATTATATTTGAAGACTTTTACATCGAAAGTATATTTGAAAAGCACTAGTTTTGCATTAAATGATACTTGGAAGTATTTATTTGGAAAGTATCATTGAAAACTTCGTAATTTGAAAGAAAACTATGTTTTACGTAACCCTCTCTAGTACATATACTTATATATAT
>ML296541.1:0-13441 GCA_005239495.1 Nicotiana undulata
TTAGACGGTATACTCACTGGGTACATATTTGTTTATATGTACTCATGCTGCACTTTTTTTTTCCTGCACTTAACTGTGCAGGTATTGAGGCTGGTTCGTCTGCTCGTCCGTCAGCTGATAGGTACTGATCGCGGCGTCGTTCCACACGGTGAGCTGTTTCCTTGGTGTTTTCCTGACAGCACCTCTGGAGCCTCCTAGTTTCATTTTGCTCAGTCTTTTGTTCCAGACTGCGGCTTGTATATTTTGTATATGTATTTCTGCTGTTGTATCTATGTAGCCGCCCATTGACACTGTGACACTAGTCCTGGAACACACTTGTTGTACTTATCGGGGTTGTATATGTATTGAGCCTAGCTGTGGTTCAGCTTGTTTCTACGGCCTTACCCCATGTTGATTATTGCATTTTCATTGTTATTGTTGTTCGTTGGCTTGCCTAACCTCGCCGTTAGGCGCCATCATGACCTGGACCGGTTTTAGGTCGTGAAAATTTTCTTCGAAAAGGTATGTAACATCAAACCTTAAATGAAGTGTTTGGATTCAGAATCTGTTGTTAGTTTAATACTGCAATGTTTGACTCTTGTTTGTTTCGAGATTATGTCAAAAATGACTCTTGTTTGATTCTGAGTTTTGCTATTCCTCTCTTTGCCTACATCTTTTCTCCCATAGCTGAATTCTCTTTTCCTTTTTTTTATAATCTGATATGAAAACCTAAAATTCTTGAAGTTAATATGACTGTTTCTCTGAGTATATTGATTCATAAATGCAAGAATAGATTTGGTAGTTAGATTCCATGTTTGTTTTAGCTTCTTAGTTTATTAGAAAGATAGATCGCACTAGGGTAAATGAATTTGACCTTTCAATGGTCAAATTCACCCCGTAATAGTGCGCAAACTGTAGTATAGATGGTTAAAGTTTACCCTTCAAAAGGGTACAAAGTATGTAGTTAAAAGGGCATTAGAGTTGAGGAATCTGAGCTTTTGAATGGTCAGGTTCACCCTCTAAAAAATGCCTAAATAATCAAAGTCTCTAGATAGGATTGGTATTAGCACAAACGTAGATGAATTTGACCTTTCAATGGTGAAATTCACCCCGTAATAGTGCACAAACAATAGTACGACCTGCTGAAAGTTTACCCTTCAAAAAAGGGGTATAAAGTATGTAGTTAAGAAAAGGCATCAGAGTGAGAACCTGAACCTTTGAATGGTCAGCTTCAATCTCTAAAAAATGCTTAAAATAATCAAAGTTTCTACATAGTTTAGAATAATGTTAATATTAGCACTAAGGTAGATGAATTTGACTCTTTGATAGTCAAATTCATCCCATAATAGTGCATAAGCAGTTATTTAACTTGCTGAAATTATCCTTTCAACGGATATAAATGGGCAATCAAAAGGCTCTTTGGAGTAAAGAATCTGAATCTCTTACAATGATCGGATTCGTTCTCTAAATGCTTAAAAAATCAAAGTCATGGTATAAGTATGTGTCGAATGTCAAGAGATACAAAAGATGACATCCATGGAGTTGAATCTGACCCCTTTTATGGTCAGATTCAGTCCGTGAAAGGCCTGAACATGTTCTGTTCTCTTAGTATGGAATAGAGCATCATTAAGTTGAGTCTAACCTCCTTTGTAGTTAGATGCATCTTTATAAAATGCCTAAAGGTACGTGGATGATGCTGTCCAAAGTAGAGAAAACCTTGGACTTATAATTCTAGGCTAAGGTTAAAAGGCGCAGGATTGAAGTCCTTAAGGAATTGCTGAAGCTCGCACAAGAGCGGCAACAAATTTTCGTTGTTCTTTTTATTACTGTTATCCATCTTTTCTTTAGGGAAATGTATAGTAACAGATGAAATGTAATGAAATAGGCTTTGTATTGATTGTAAATGTGGACTGGACTTATTCAGTCAATATTTAGATTTCAGTTCTAGTATGAAATATCTCAAAAAATAAAACTGGGCTAACATGCTAAACAGGCCTAATACAGTTTTTATTTTTCTCAAAATCATTCGAATGTATGAGCATGGGTTTACTACCTGAAAATGATTCCATTAAACTTGAATAGGACACTCATTAGGCATTTGATAATTAGGACACGGTTAAAATTCAACAGTGTTTTCTTTTAAGTCCTTCTTCCTACAATTTTTGTATTCAAACCCGTTCGTCTGAGTACCCCATGTAAATACTCACTGAAGCTCTGAAAAATGACTGTTTTTGGCTTAAAAGATGTCAGTGTATCTAAAAATGCGAATTTACTATTCAAAGTGTTTCTTAAGATTCCAGAATTTACAATAACTTGTATGTTTAATATGCATGACTTGTGGATCAGTAGCATGGACTTAGGCTATTCAAAAATTGACAAAATATGCAATCAAATTTGTTATAGTTGAATGTGTCCATTTCGCTTTCTACATATCATTTGTGAACTAGTAAAGTTAGATCCTTCCTTATTAAGCATGCCTTAAATTGCTTCATATAGCTTTATCCTCTTTGCAAAAATAGCTGAACTAGGATGGCCAAGAGTCGAAACAATTTGGGGCTAAAATATGGCCATAGCCCAAAACATGTTATCTTTAGGCTATTGAACACCATTTTAGGCAATTCTTAAGTAGAATGAATACCTTTAGTTTGAAATTTGACAAAAATCGATCATTACCTCAAAATTACCTTAAACTACACTCGGGAGTGGCAACTCATGCCCCCGATCCTTAACTCCAAACAACTAATAAAATGCATGTAGCAACCACGGGTGCATTTCATGCGACGTGTTTGCCGTGTGCTCAAAACAACAAGTGCACGCCATCGTGACTCATTTAAAGATAAACCCATAAAACGTCCTAATTGACCTTAAAACCAAAACGCTCTTTCAAAAATAGAAAACGTGAAGAATAATTGAATATCACCTCAAACAGGCATTCTAAAACCGTCATGACCCTAGTCTTGACTACTTAATCTACACTCGGGTGCGACAAATCATGTCCCCTACTTCAACTTCAAACTATATTAAAATCACGTGTTGCAATTGCGGGTGCATTTCATGTGGCGTAATCGTAACATGTCCAAAAGCATAACAAGTGCACGTTCTCGTGACTTGTTTTCAAGATAAATTCATACTTATCAAAAGCGGCTAAATTTCAAAGAATTCAAATATGCGATAGGCTAAAACATGTAAATAATCAGATAATTTAGTCCAAATAGTAATAGTTAAGCGACCGTGCTAGAACCACAGAACTCGGGAATGCCGAACACCTTCTCCCGGGCTAACAGAATTCCTTACTCGGGTTTCTGGTCGCAGACAAATCAAAACAGAGTCAAATCTTCCTCGATTTGGGATTCTCAAAATAAAACGGTGTCCCGGAGCATCGTCAAAAATCCGGGTGGCGACTCTGAAATAATAATAATTCCCAAAACGGAATAATGTCACTTAAAGTGGAAAAACTCCCTTATTACCCTTCATTAATCCGGATTAAGGTGCGTTAGGGAACCTATTACAAATAACTCATATTGTACCAGTTTACATCACCAGAGATCGGGTAAGGGCTCAAATTACCTCAAGGGGAAGGTGTTAGGCACCCCTCGAGGTCCACAATGGTGGGTCCCGGCCGAACTTAAATTATGCAAATTAGTCTAAACAAGAATAGCGAGGAATTTATTTAATAGAGATGGGGGGTCCTAAATTTTTTAGCCTATAGGATCACCCCGTGCAACAAAAATAATACTTCGTAACTCCCCCATGACGGGGGTGTTACTCATATTATTCAGTGGGCACATACTATCTTCTCCTGCTACCCGATTACTATCTTTGAGCTTTTACCTAAAACGCTCTAATCAATTCTAACTCGTGTCTTATGCGTGCACTACCCGTTCCTTACCTATGGTCCTAGAGGTATCGGGACCTCTATTTAGGATGTTCTAGAATTGACCTAAGTTGCTCAAAATTGAAAAATACTAAGCGACATACAAAAAAAGTTAGGACTTTCACATATATGCAAGTAAGGGCTCAAGCTAGCCTCCACATTTATATAACACATGCACGCCAAAGAGATTAACAGGTTTTATCAATTGCAAAGTCCTATAGGCAGGATATCTATGTGATGTTGATATGAACAAGCAGGCAGTCGTTGTCACGACCCGAAATTCTACCTTCAGGCCGCGAGTGCGTCTAACGTTGAACCCGCTAGACAAGCCAACGTATACAATTAAACTAGCATTTCCAACCCACTTTATCAGTAATAAAGAAAAACACTTTTTAACTTTAACATAAATAGCCAAAGACACTTCAAAATCCTTAAAACTATAATGTATTAGAAATTTATAAAAAAATTCAAAATGTAACAATAACATTCATAACGTAGCATAAACCCAAAATCGGGGTGTCACAATCTCACGAACTTTCTATAGGAATGCTAAATCCAAAGTCTGAAAGAAAAATATAACACTATCTTCGAAAACTAGAGAAAAGACAAGACAAAGTGGAGATCTACGGATAGGAGAGACGCTAAGGCCCACGAACGTCAGCGGTATACCTTGAAGCCTCGAAAGTGGATTGAAGGTGACTCCCTCAGCGCTGTCCACAGGGTCCGGATGTGGGATCTGCACAACATAAAGAAGTGCAGTGTAGTATCAGTACAACCGACCCCATGTACTGAGTAAGTGCCGAGCCTAACCTCGGCCGAAGTAGTGACGAGGCTAGACTTAGCCACAACGTTAACCTGTTCTATTTTAACTCTCAAAGCATGGAAAAACAAGGCAAAATATAGGTAGACAGGTATGGGATACGGGAGCAGTAAAGGGGAACAAGTGAAATGAAGCAGTTAAATAGACATATAGAAGTAGACAAGGGAGGCAATTTAACCCGATAGCTAGCGAAACAAGTATAAATATCAGAAATGTAAATAATGGCACGGCATCACCCTTAGTGCTTTTACTCTCTTCCTCACAATGCGATGTATAATGTGAAATAGTAATAATCATGGCACGACATCACCCTTCGTGCTTTTACTCTCTTCCTCACAATGCAATGTACAATGTAAGGCAATATAAATCATGGCACGGCATTAACCTTCGTGCTTATAATCAATGTAAATCATGGCACAACATTAACCTTCGTGCTTATAATCAATGTGAATCATGGCACAACATCACCCTTCGTGCTTTACACTCTTCCTCATAAAACAATGATAGATATAATGGCAAGGAGTATATCATAGTGGAAATATACAGTTCAATTCACCCGGCAAGGGGGAAACATCAATTAATAACTCAATAAATGCCCGGCAAGGGTCTCAGCTATAACCAATCACCTCAATTGTATACTTTACACTTGGATTCTCAATCGTATCAACACTTCTTAAGCTCAACAACCAATAATGTCAACCAGAATAAATTACCAAGTAGAGACAATCTCATAATATGATAAACATGGAAGAAATACTACAATTTCTATCAAAATNCCTATTCCCTCACCAAAGTTAGGCAAGACACTTACCTCGGGTCCAAAATATAGCAATCAACCTTCTAACACTGCCTTTCCTTTTGATTTCAACTCCGGAACAACAATATCTAGGCATAATTAACTTGAGTATATCAATAAAGATTTAATCAATCCAACCCATAGTCTAATTACCCATTTCCAAGCATTCTTCAAAGAATACCAAAATTTGACCCCGGGCCTGCATGGTCCAAACACGAGGCTCGGACCAAAACCCGATCACCCATACCCCCACGAGTTAGAATATACAATTTGTTTTGAAATCCGACCTCAAATTGAGGTTGAATTACCCAAAATTCCCAAAAACCTAACTCTACCAAAAACTCCTAATATCTACTTTGTTTTTAGGATTTTAGGTCTAGACTCTAGTGTTTAGTTGATGAAAGTGAGAGGAAATGATGTTAAGAACTCTTACCTATGGAGTTATGGAGGAAGGTATCTTCAAAAATCGCCTAAGTGGGTTGGGGAAGAAGGAGTGTTATGAAAATATGGTGAAAATCCCGTTTTAGTTCTGTTTTTAGGCTTTAAAATCACTGGGTATAATTAACCCTGTGCATTCGCGCTGACTAGCCCGCGTTCGCACAGTGTATGCTCACGTGTTCTCCGCGATCGCGCGTGCACTGGTGCGTTCACACAGTGCTTATGGTGTGCCCAGCCCCCAGCCCCTCCTAACTCTATGCGTTCGCACCTGGTTGGGTGCGTTCGCACTGGGTTGAATCCTTGACCCTCCGCGATCGCACTCATCTGGGCGCGTTCGCACTGAGTAAGATCACCCCTGACCCTGACCCACTAATTTACACTGTGCGTTCGCACCCCCTTGGGTGCGTTCGCATAGTGTAACTCACCTGAACACAAGAAAGTGAGAAAAAACCAGATTTTCACTCTTTAACTCACCCCGTAAGCTACCCGAAACTCACCCGAGCCCTCGGGGCTCAAAACCAAAAATACACACGACTCCCAAAACTTCCTACGGACTTATTCAAGCTTTTAAATCATCAAAATATCGTCAAAAACAAGGAATTAAACCACAAAACTCATAGAAATTTCTTAAAACTTCATAAAGCTTAATTACTCCGATTTTTATCCGAAAGACGTCATTTCAAGTCCGTTTTACACCAAATTTCACAGAGAAGTCAAATAACATATATTAAACCTGTTCCGGGCTCCGGAACCATAATACGGGCCTGGTAACATAGTTTTCACGTAATTATTCATTTTAAAAAACCTTTATTATTTTCAGAAAACAATTTTTTTTAAAAATTCATTTCTCGGGCTTGGGACCTCGGAATTCAATTCCGGGCATACGCCCAAGTCCCATATTTTCCTACGGACCCTCCGGAACCGTCAAATCACGGGTCTGGGTCCGTTTACCAAAAATGTTGACCAGAGTTTTATTTAATTCAAAAATTCCATTTTTATCAAGTTTTCACATAGAAGCTTCCCGGCTACATGCCTGGGCTGTGCACGCATATCGAGGTGAGATTAACAGAGGCTTTCGGGGCCTCGGAACATAGATTTAGCTAAAATTACTTAGGATGACCTCTTGGGTCATCATAATCTCCACCTCTAAAACAAACGTTCATCCTCGAACGGACATAGAAAAGTACCTGAGTTTGAGAAAAGATGGGGATAACAGCTCCTCATATAGGACTCAGACTCCCAAGTAGCTGACTCGGCAGGCTGACCTCTCCACTGAACACGAACCGAAGGATAACTCCTCGACCTCAACTAGCGAACCTGCCTATCTAACATAGCTATCGACTCCTCCTCATAAGTCTGATCCTTGTCCAACTGGACACCGCTGAAGTCAAGAACATGAGATGGATCTGCAATATACCTCCGGAGCATAGATACGTGAAACACTGGATGTACGGCTGACAAATGCGGTGGCAAGGCAAGTCTGTAGGCCACCTCTCCTACCTTGTCCAAAATCTCAAATGGACCAATGTACCTAGGGCTCAACTTGCCCTTCTTCCTGAACCTCATCACGCCCTTCATAGGCGACACTCGAAGGAACACCTGGTCTCCTACCATGAAAGCCAAATCTCGAACTCTACGATCTGCATAACTCTTTTGCCTGGACTGGGCTGTACGAAGCCTATCCTGAATAATCTTCACCTTATCCAAGGCATCCTGGACTAACTCATAACCCAACAATCTAGCCTCTCCGGGCTCGAACCATCCCACTGGAGACCGGCATCGTCTACCATACAATGCCTCATATGGAGCCATCTGAATGCTCGACTGATAACTGTTGTTGTAGGCAAATTCTGCTAAAGGCAAGAACTGATCCCATGAACCACCAAAATCAATGACACAAGCTCACAACATATCCTCCAAAATCTGAATAGTACGCTCGGACTGTCCGTCCGTCTGAGGATGAAATGCTGTGCTTAACTCGATATGAGTGCACAACTCTCTCTAAAATACTCTCCAGAAATGGTAGGTAAACTGACTACCTCGGTCTGATATAATAGACAAGGGCACACCATGCAATCTGACAATCTCCCTCATGTAGATCTTTGCCAACTTCTTCGCTGAATATGAAACGGAGACAAGAATGAAATGTGCTCACTTGGTCAGCCTATCCACAACAACCCACACTGCATCCACCATCCTCTGAGTCTGTGGAAGCCCAACTACAAAATCCATCATGATACACTCCTACTTCCACTCGGGAAGCTGAATCTGCTGCATCAAACCACCGGGTCTCTGGTGCTCATGCTTAACCTGCTGACAATTCAAGCATCGAGCTACATAAGCCAAAATATCCTTCTTCATTCTATGCCACCATTAATGCTTCCGCAAGTCCTTGTACATCTTCGCGGCGCCCGGATGAATTGAATACTGGGAACTATGGGCCTCCTGCAATATCAACTTTTGAATGCCATCAACATCGGGTACGCAAATATGACCCTGCAATCTCAAACCTCCCTCAACATCGACTGTGACCTGCTTGGCACGTCCGTGCCGAACCGCATCTCTAAGAGCACACAAATGACGGTCATCATACTACCTGGCACGAATACGATCATACAAGAAAGAACGGGCGATGGTATGGGACAAAACACTACCACCTTCAGAAACCTCTAATCTCACAAATCGATTGGCTAAAGCCTGAATATCCAAAGTCAAAGGTCGCTCTCCAACTGATAAATAGGCAAGACTACCCATGCTGACTGACTTCCAGCTCAAAGCATCGGCCACCACATTGGCCTTCCCCGGATGGTAGATAATAGTAATATCATAATCCTTCAGAAACTCTAACCACCTCCTCTGCCTCATATTCAACTCCTTTTTCTTAAACAAGTATTGCAAACTCTTGTGATCAGTGAATACCTCACACGGTACCCCATACAAGTAGTGCCTCTAAATCTTCAAGGCATGAACAATGGATACAAGCTCCAAGTCGTGAACTGGATAATTCTTCTTGTGGATCTTCAACTGACGAGAAGCATAGGCTATGACCTTGCCCTCCTGCATTAATACCGCGCCAAGCCCAACCCGTGAAGAATCACAGTATACGGTATACGAATCTGAACCTGTGGGCAATACCAACGCTGGTGCTGTGGTCAATGCTGTCTTGAGCCTCTGAAAGCTCGCTTCACACTCCTCGGACCATCTGAACTGAACACTCTTCTGTGTCAACTTGGTCATAGGGGCTGCTATAGATGAAAACCCCTCCACGAACCGGCGATAATAGCCTGCTAGGCCCAAGAAACTCCGAATCTCTGTGGCTGAAGTGGGCCTAGGGCCAATCTCTAACTGCTGAAACTTTCTTCGGATCCACCTGAATACCTTCTGCCGACACAACATGGCCCAGAAATGCCACTGANCCACCTGAATGCCCTTTGCCCCGATACAACGTGGCCCAAGAATGCCACAGAACTCAACCAGAACTCGCACTTAGAAAACTTGGCATACAACTGCCGATCCCTCAGAGTCTGGAGGACGACTCTAAGGTGCTGCTCGTGCTCCTCTCGGCTACGAGAGTATATCAAAATATCATCAATGAAAACAATAATGAACAATTCCAAATAAGGCCTGAATACCCGGTTCATCAACTCCATAAAAGCAGCGAGGGCATTAGTCAATCCAAACAACATGACCAAAAACTCATAATGCCCATAACGAGTGCGAAAAGCTGACTTAGGCACATCAGATGCCCTGATCCTCAACTGATGGTAACCAGATCTCAAGTCTATCTTAGAGAATAGCGTATCACCCTGAAGCTGATCAAATAAGTCATCAATCCTCGGCAAAGGATGCTTGTTCTTGATAGTAAACTTATTCAACTGCCGGTAGTCAATACACATCCTCATTGAGCCGTATTTCTTCTTCACGAACAATACTGGAGCACCCCAAGGAGAAACACTAGGCCTGATGAAGCGTTTATCCAACAAATCCTGTAATTGTTACTTTAATTCCTTTAACTCTGGCGGAGCCATATGATACGGGGGAATAGAAATGGGCTGAGTGCCCTCAGCAAACTCAATACAAAAATCAATATCCCTGTCAGGTGGCATACCCGGCAGGTCAGTAGGGAATACCTCTGGAAACTCACGAACCATGGGCACGGACTCCATAGAAGGAACCTCAGTACTCGATCACGAACATAGGCCAAATAGGCCAAACAACTCTTCTCGTCCATGCGCCGAGCCTTCATATAAGAGACAACTCTACTAGAAGAATGACTAGGAGTCCCTCTACACTCTAAACGAGGTACTCTTGGCAAGGCTGAGGTCACTGTCTTGGCATGACAATCCAAGATAGCATGATAGGGAGATAACCAGTCGATCCCCAATATAACATCAAAGTCAACAATATCAAGAAGCAAAAGATCAACCTGAGTCTCCAGACCACCAATAACTACTACGCAAGCACGGTAGACTCGATCTACCACTATAGAACCACCCACCGGTGTAGACACATGTACAAAAGTACTCAAGAAATCACGGGGCATACTCAAATAAGGGAAAAAATATGAAGACACATAGGAGAATGTAGAACCTGGATCAAATAACACCGAAGCCTCTCGGCTGCAAACTGAAACCGTACCTGTAATAACTGCATCAAAATCCTCAGCATCAGGACGAGCATGAAAGGCATAACACCGGGGCTGAGCCCCTCTAATCTGAACATCCCTGGGTCTACCTGCTGCAACCTGGCCTCTACCCCTCGTGGCCTGTGCTCCACCTCTATGAACCTGACCACCACCTCTGGAACCTCGACCACCACCCCTAGCTGGCTGAGGGGGTAAGGGTGCACCTGCTACGGGAACCAAGGCACGGGAGCCCTGATACTGGGGTCCACTCGAAGCTCTGGGGAAATATCTGGCAATGTGCCCCGGGCTACCACAACTATAACAAGATCTCTGCTGTTGTGGCTGATAACTCGGGAACTGGCCTTGAAGACCGTGATAACCACCTTGGTAACTCTGAAGTGGCTGTGCATTGATAGATGCTGGTGGTGCACTAACATGAGTTGGCGGTGTACGGGGAGATACCTGAAGTGCTGACTGAAAAGGTCGAGGTGGATGACCCCTACTGAAAGAATCCCTGCCTCCAGATGAGGCTCCACTTAATCTACCAAAATGACGGGGCCTCTTGTCAGCCCCCTGACCACCTCCCTGTGAAAAAATCATCTCAATCCTCTTGGCCACATCGGCCGCATCCTGGAACGAAATATCGGTACTCGACTCCCTGGAAATCTGGAGTCGTATAGGCTGGGCCAAATCATCAATGAACCTCCGAACTCTCTCCCGATCAGTGGAGAGTATCATAAATGCATGCCTGGCTAGAGCGATGAACCTGGTCTCGTACTGAGTAACAGACATAGATCCCTGCTTGAGGTGCTCAAACTGCCTCCTAAGATCCTCTCGCTGAGTAACGGGAAGGAACTTCCCCAATAATACCTCTGTGAACTGAGCCCAAGTCAAAGGTGCAGAGCCAGCTGGTCTGGCTAAGCAGTAGTCCCTCCACCAAGTCTTAGCTGCGCTAGATAGTCAAAAAGTAGCGAAGTCAACTCCATTAGACTCCACTATGCCCATCTTCCGAAGAACCTCATGAAAAATGTCCAAGTAATCCTGTGGATCCTCTGACGGTGCACCAGTAAAAGTAGTAGTGAATAACTTGGTGAATCTGTCTAGTCTCCATAGAGCATCTGCTGACATAGCTACACCCTCGGCTGCCGGTGCCACAATACCCAGCTGAGCTACTCCAGCTGTCTGAGGTGCTGGAGTCTGAAACTGAGTGGCAACCTGCTCTGGGGTATGAATAACAGGAGTCTGGGTCCCTCCCCCAGCCTTCGAACCAGTTGGTGTAGTAGTAAGAAGACCTGCCTGTGCTACGCTCTCCATGAGTCCTACCAGACGAACAAGAGCGTCCTAAAGCACTGGGGTAGCTATGAACCCCTCTGGGACCTGCGCTGGTCCAACTGAGACTGCCAGAACTGGGGCCTTCTCATCAGACTCGACCTGAGGGTCCTCCACTGGGGGTGCTGCTCTAGGCTGAGCCCTGCCCCGACCTCTAGCACAACCTCGTCCTCGACCTCGACCCCTCGTAGGAGCTATAGCAGGAGTGTCAGGCTGCTCAGCGGAACCAAGGGAAGCACGCGTCCTCGCCATCTGCAAGAGAGTAGAATGGAAACTCAATCAGTACTCAGAATGTATATCGCACGACAAACAATGAAGAAATGTGGAGTTATCCTAACTTGCAGCCTCTGAGGGATAAGTACAAACGTCTCCGTAGCGATCCCTCAGACTCTACCAAGGTTGTTCGTGAGTTGTGAGACCTAAGAAACCTAGAGCTCTGATACCAACTTGTCACGACTCGAAATTCCACCTTCAGGCGGCGACTGCGTCTAACGTTGAACCCGCTAGACAAGCCAACGTATACAATTAAACTAGCATTTCCAACCCACTTTATCAGTAATAAAGAAAAACAGTTTTTAACTTTAATAGAAATAGCCAAAGACACTTCAAAATCCTTAAAACGGTAAATGTATTAGAAATTAAAAAAAATACAAAATGTAATAATAACATTCATAACGTAGCATAAACCCAAAACCGGGGTGTCACAATCTCACGAACTTTCTATAGGAATGCTAAATCCAAAGTTTGAAAGAAAAATATAACACTGTCTTCGAAAACTAGAGAAAAGACAAGACAAAGTGGAGATTTACGGATAGGAGAGACGCCAAGGCCCACAAACGTCAGCGGTATACCTTGAAGCCTTGAAAGTGCACTGAAGGTGACTCCCTCAGCGCTGTCCACAGGGTCCGGATACGAGATCTGCACAAAATAAAGAAGTGCAGTGTAGTATCAGTACAACCGACCCCATGTACTGAGTACGTGCCGAGCCTAACCTCGGCCGAAGTAGTGATGAGGCTAGACTTAGCCACAACGTTAACCTGTTCTATTTTACAACTCAAAGCATGGAAAAACAAGGCAAAAGATAGGTATACAGGTATGGGATACGGGAGCAGTAAAGGGGAACAAGTGAAATGAAGCAGTTAAATATACATATAGAAGTAGACAAGGGAGGAAATTTAACAGGATAGCTACCGAAACAAGTATAAATATCAGCAATGTAAATCATGGCACGACATCACCCTTCGTGCTTTTACTCTCTTCCTCACAATGCGATGTATAATGTGAAAGAGTAATAATCATGGCACGGCATCACCCTTCGTGCTTTTACTCTCTTCCTCACAATGCAATGTACAATGTAAGGCAATATAAATCATGGCACGACATTAACCTTGTGAAACCCCACGTGTTATTTTTCTCTCTTCTCTTACGTAAAATACGTAACGTGGCGTGGTTATATAAGGAATATATGATTGCGTATAGCACATTGGGAGAATAATACTGAAAATGTGTAGTAATATAAAGGAAAAAAAACTAAAGCTTTAGGTCAAAGGAATCCCTTAAACAAATGTTTGTGGTTAAAGA
>ML296542.1:0-38157 GCA_005239495.1 Nicotiana undulata
ATTGGCTTGCCTGACAGTGGTGTCTGGCGCCATCACAACCCATAGGTTTTGGGTCGTGACATTTACTGTCTGCTGCAATTAAAATACTGTATAGAGGATTGATATAGCTAATTAGAATGATCTTTGTGAAATTGAGACAAAATTGTTTGGTTTTTGTGCAAAAAAAAAAAAAAGTGAAAGAACCTAGCTGATGTTTCCTGTTTGGCATATCCAATCTGGAAAAAGAATATTTATAGTATAAAGTTGTAGGAGTTTCATCTGATGGAGAATAAATATAATAGTCACCCATTAATATTTTTAGCTATTTATACTATATAATGTTTTTCAACTTTCAAATTTCTTATAAGTAGTAAGCATGTTCAGAAAAGAGGTAACTAACGTACAACACCCGGTAAAACTACATTTGTAGTGCAAATTTCTGTACCATGGTGTTAGTATGTATAAGTTAAGGTACATGTTTGCGTGACTTTGGCCAAATAATTTTATTAATTAAGTGTCATGAATTATGTACACGTTCGCGTGACATGATTTTTGACACATCTAATTTCCACGGGTTTATGCATATGTAACCCGTCTTAAAATAATTCTTTAAACACAAAAGAAATATTGAATAATAAAAGTGGTAAAAATGTAAATGCACATAGGTATAAAAGCAGTAATTAAATAATTTAGGCCAAGTTTAATCATTAAGCGACCGTGCTAGAACCACGGAACTCGGGAATGCCTAACACCTTCTCCCGGGTTAACAGAATTCCTTACCGAATTTTTGGTTTGCAGACAATTCAAATAGAGTCAAAATTCCTCGGTTTGGGATTTTTAATAAATAAATGGTGTCCCGGAACACCGTAAAAAATCCGGGTGGCGACTCTGAATAAAAATAAATCCCAAATTCGGATAATGTTACTTAAATTGGAAAAACTCCCTTATTACCCTTCATTGATCTGGGGTAGTGAAAAAGGAGGTGTGACAGCTCTGGCGAATCTGGTGGGGAGAAACCCAGAATCTCTGGTTCAGGGTTCAAAAATTCGAGCTTATATAACTGTTATATTTTGGCTTTCATTATCTGATTTTACGTGTTTAAACCTAATGTGCTAATTGCCGCATTTACCGCTTTGATATTATCTGAACTGCGTATAAAACTGTGTCGAAACCCTTCTTCTCTCTAAGTCTTCTAAATCATCTGGGAAGTGTGCACTTCGTGTGACTTCTTTTCTGTTAGAGTCATCCAAATTTTAGAACGAGGTACGGACGAGTTGCAAAGCTGGTGAAGCTTCTGTATTCCCAGTACGTTGCCCCGACCTCGGCTCGAGCTCTCCGCTCAGGTAAGCCTTGTCTAGAACAAAATCCCAGGATATAAACCTAGTATTACATAGCCTCATGCCGGATCTCTAGTAGGAACGATTATTTGCATCACGTGCATTTGACTTAGGGGACTCAACACAGGGGTTGAGTCCGTCTAGGACAGGTGAACCCGAAATAAAAGACCATCCTGCTGCATCTTACCTGATATGTGTACAATATTTTTATTTCGGCTTGTTTGTTGACCGAATAAAGAAAAATAGCAGAAAAAACAAGAGTGAGATAGGATAGAAAATTTACCCGATTTTTGAAAACCCTGATACCTGAAAATGTCATGAAACTCTGCCAAAATTTTTGAAAGATGGAGAAAGAGAAAATGTATTTCAAAAAAAATGAAAATAAATTAATATCATGTTTCCCCGGTTCCATCAAAATTGGCAGAACTACGCGAGTCTGATTCTCACCGGATGTGAGATACGTAGGCAAACCTCATCGGTTCCGGCCCCTATTTTTACAAAAATCCAAAAATATTTTCCTTTATTTCCTTCGTTAAAAGTCTTTTTTTAGAAAATCTCAAATCAAGTAATAAGAAATTCTTTTTAAAAACCCAAAAAATATTTTCTTCGTAGAAACCTTTCATTAAAAAAGAAAGAAGAAAAATCAAATCAAATCCCAAAAAATATTTTCTACCTTTTATTTTTCACAATTTTGAAAAAAACAAAAAAAAAATCGAAAAAAAATAATATTTTCCTTTACTTTCTTCTATGGAAAGTCTTTCTTTGAGATCCCAGTTTTCAAAATTCAAAAAAATAAATATATATTTTCCTTTACTTCCTTCTTTAGAAAGTCTTTTTTCCCAATTTTCAAAAATCCAAAAAAAAAAAAAGAAGAGGTTTCCTTTAAATCCTGCTTTAGAAGTCTTTCCTTAAAAATTCCAAATAAAAACATTTAACCAAAAATATTTTCTTTCATTTTAGAAGTCTTTCATTTGAAAAATAAATCAAATCAAAATCCAAAAAATATTTTTCTACCTATTTTTTAGAAGTCATTTCCCAAAAATTCAAAAAAAATCAAAAATCCAACAAGAAAAAAAATTCTTTCTTCTTTAGAAGTCTTTCTTTCAAAAATTTTAAAACAATAAACAATAAAAAAAACCAAAATAAAAAATCTAAAAATAAATAAATTTCATTCTTCTTTCGAAATTTCAAAAGAAAATTTAAGATTCAAAATATTTTCTTTAGAAGTATTTCTTTCATAAGTTTAAAGTAAAAGTTCAAAAATTCAAAAATGTTTCCTTTCTTCTTTAGAAGTTCCAAAAAAAAAAAAGTGAAATCCAAAAAAAAAAATCTTTCTTCTTTATAAGTCTTTCTTTCGGAAATTAAAAATAAATCAAAAAAAAATTCAAAAAAAAAGAGTTAGGTAGCTTATTTACTTTATNAGCGAAAAAATGAGAGAAAAGAAGAAAAAAAAAGAGTGATTATTCTAACATGCTTCCTTTTTCTTTTTTTTTCTTTTTTTTTTCTGAAATAAAAGCCAATTAAAGATGGCCGGTTTGTTGGTTTGCAATGGAACAAGCACCACTATCGTTGATCCAAAGTCACGAAAACGCAAGTAGGCGAGTTGGCAGTGAAAATTAAAAATGGAGGCAAATGTGGGGTTGACTCTACCAGATTTGAGCAATGAGACATGGCCTATTTGGGATGATTTGATGATGGAGAGACATGAAAATTCATTCAAGTTCTTTGGGAAATTAGTTGCTATGAAATCTCTCAAGCCGTCAGTCCTAAAATTCGATAATCAATGTTGGGAGCGGTTTAATTAAAAAATCAAATTTGAGCGTTGAATCGAAAGCAATAAAAAGGACTGAATGTCGTAGTAGTGTTGATGTGCAACTTTGTGGCTAAAATGCCGCTTAGTAACTGGAAAGTCACTCTTCTTTTAGCCATGGTAGCTTATTTTGTCGTCATTTCTTCTTCTTTTGTACCATCAGACTTTTCTATCCTTTATTCAACAACAAAAAAATGAGCGAAAAAAGCAGTCACTCATTTTGTGTCCATTTTTTGCATAGTTCTTTCCACGCTAGTTCTAGTGACATGACATGCATGCGAAAACTTTGGCAAGATCTTAGAAAACTTATTTAGTCTTGAATGAGATAAGTGAGAAAGAGACACTTATGAGGATGAATAAGGACATGTAACGTTCCGAAAATAAGCACGAGTCAAGTTTACATGGAACCAAAGCAGTCATGCTCATGGAAGTGTAGGATCTCTACCTTTTGAATCATTAAGAATAGCGGGCTTAGGATGATTCGAGAAGTTGAAGTCTGTTTAGCATTAAAAGATAAAAAGTGTTTGCAAAAGAAGGTGGATTCTAGACAACTTGAAATGGATCAGTTTAGTGGCAAAATGCATCTTCTACATCAAGACAAAACCCAAGAAAAAGTCACTTAAATTGACAAGGGTCATTCACTGCGAGGAAAGTATTGTTCATACAGTTTTACACTAAAAAAGACCAAGAAAGCGACACGTTCATCAATGTCGTTGTTTGTGAAGATAGTATGTTTTGGCGTTCTCGAGGCTGGGAGGCCCTTTTTCTGCTATCTAAATACTTTATACCCTTCTCAACCCCTTTTTAAGCCGGTGTCATTTTTCTTTGACCACCCTCTTTTGGAATCAAGTTTAAAGTTAAAAGTTCAAAAAAAAAATGGAAATGGAAAAAATGAAAACAAAAAATCCATGCCCCAAGAGTACAAACTGGGGCAACCCTTAGAAAGTTCAAAGGAAAAAAAAAAGAGATAAGAAAAGAACAGTCAAAGTTCATGCCCTCAAAAAAAAAAAAAAAAAAAAAAACTGGGGCAATTCATTTTGAAAAAAAAAAGAGAAAAGAGAAAAAGAATAGTCTGAGATCGATGCCCTAAAAAAAAGAAGTTGGGGCCATTTGTTTTGAAAAAACAACGAAAGAAAGAAAAATGAAAAAAAAAACATGTGAAAAAGAAAGAAAGATGAAATAAAATAGCTAGGTCATATGTTCGAACTACGTTAGACTTGATTCCTTTAGAAAAAGGATACGTAGGCAGCCTTACACGGTTCAGTCCAACCAAATAAGAGTAAAAAAAAAATAAGTCAAAAAGAAAAATCCAGAAAAAATCCCCAATAGCTAAAACTGGGGCAGAAATTTTATTTCACTTTTGAAAGAGTCGATTTCAAGAGTTGTAAGTCTACAACCCCCTTATTTTGAGTTTACTTTGAGCCTTCCATCCTTTCCAACCCTATCCAAAAGCCTTCCAAATAAAGACCTCCTTATATGCCTTTGAATGCCAAGAGAAGCATGCAATGAGCAACGGTGTTACGCGACATAGAACACTGTCAGTTGCTCACGCAAGAAAGCATGGAATTAGCAACAGTTTCCACACGACATAGAACACTGTCAAGTTGCTCACAAAAGAAAAAGAAAAAGAAAAGAAAAAATGAGAGAGTCTTACTAGTGAAAACCCTCACAGGCACTGTAAGGCGATGGTAAGTAGAGATAAATAAATGAGAGAAACTTGTTGGTGAAAACCACTCGTGGCACCTCTAGTCGAAAGTGAGCCGTGAAGCTGATGCAAAGGATTTGGCACGAACAAGCCCGACTTCAAAGTCATAAGAATGATAAAAGGAAAGATTTGGTCAGTTTGATAGATCGGCCATTAAGTCCAAAATGCAGGTCATGATCATTAAGGCTAGTTACCGCAAAATAAAAAAAAATAAAAAAAAATAACTCTTCTTTCTTTCCCTCCGACAGGGGCATTTCTTGTTAATACTTGTTTCTTTGCGTCATTATGTCCTTCACTCTGATTCAGTCCTTGTCAAAACGAGCAAGAAAAGATTTCAAAATCTGCTATCATCTTTTCAGTTGCACAAAAGTGAATTTGGCCAGCACATTCAGTTGTTACAGTCAACATGCCTCGAGGGTTCATGAAAATGGTTTCCCCCAAAAAGACTTTTGTCAGCCTACTTGGCACAAATAAAGATTACTGGTGATTCCATCTGACAGACAAATTGCTCCAAAAAGCAAGAAGCCATTCAAGATGTGAGAAAAGGTCTCTAAGCAAAAATCTCTAGTTGGGATAAGGTTGATTGAGCCACAAATACAAATGGTACCGGGTGTGAAATAATCAGGGTTGATGCAGAGCAAAAGTCTCTTGAAACCGATTCAAGTTGATCCGAGCAAAAGCCAAGCTGCTTAGGACTCAAGGCCACAAACCGACCACCACTCTCAAAACTGATAAAATTTTCTTTGTTTGAAGCAGGAACAAAGCAGTGCAAGAAAGTTGGTTCAAAAAAAAAAAAAAAAAAAAAAAAAGAGAAGAACCGACAAAGGGAAGTTTATCAAATTTTTGCCTTTATTTGTGTGCATAAAAGGTTGCCTCTGCTCTTCATATTTTTCCTCCTAGGAAAAAAAGTCCTAGTCTGATGGATTTTCCTCCCAATAAAAATCTTAGTCTGATGAATCTTTCTCCTAAGATAATAAAAACACATAGCCTGATGAACTTTCTCCTAGGATAAAAATCTTAGTCTGATGAATTTTTCTCCTAAGATAGAAAACTAGTCCGATGAACTTTCTCCTAGGACAGTCTGATGATATTTTCTCCTAAGATAACAAAAAATGACCTAGTCTGATGAACTTTTCTCCTAGGATCAAAATCTTAGTCTAATGAATCTTTCACCTAAGATAAACAAAAAAAAAGACCTAGTCTGATGAGTTTTCTCCTATGGTCAAAATCTTAGTCCGATGAATCTTTCTCCTAAGATAGAAGACCCAGTCTGATGAATTTTCTCCTAGGATCAAAATCTTAGTCTAATGAATCTTTCACCTAAGATAAACAAAAAAAAAGACCTAGTCTGATGAGTTTTCTCCTGTGGTCAAAATCTTAGTCCGATGACTCTTTCTCCTAAGATAGAAGACCCAGTCTGATGAATTTTCTCCTAGGATCAAAATCTTAGTCTAATGAATCTTTCACCTAAGATAAACAAAAAAAAAGACCTAGTCTGATGAGTTTTCTCCTGTGGTCAAAATCTTAGTCCGATGACTCTTTCTCCTAAGATAGAAGACCCAGTCTGATGAATTTTCTCCTAGGATCAAAATCTTAGTCTAATGAATCTTTCACCTAAGATAAACAAAAAAAAAGACCTAGTCTGATGAGTTTTCTCCTGTGGTCAAAATCTTAGTCCGATGAATCTTTCTCCTAAGATAGGAGACATAGTCTGATGAACTTTCTCCTACGATCAAAATCTTAGTCTGATGAATCTTTCTCCTAAGATACAAAAAAAAACCTAGTTTGATGAACTTTCTCCTAGGATAGACGTCTTAGTATGATGAATCTTTCTCCTAAGATAAGAAAACCTAGTATGATGAATTTTCTCCTAGGATAATTTAAAAAAAAACGAAACAAAAAGAAGAAGAAGTCTTGTTCTAGAAGAAAAAAAAATAGTTTATTTATGTTCTCAGAAAATAAGCATTGGGGCATTTTGTTTAAAAGAATGATTGTTTAAAAAAAATGAAATTGAAAAAAAACCCTCTTGGTTCGTTTTTAGCATGGGGTATACACGACCTAGTTGATGCCGACATAGGGTATACACTCCCTAGTCGATGATTTTGCCAACACAGGGTCTCCATTCCCTAGTTGATGCCAACATAGGGTATACACTCCCTAGTTGATGATTTTCCAACATAGGGTCTCCACTCCCTAGTTGATGATTTTCTAGCATAGGGTCTCCAATCCCTAGTTGATGATTTTCTAACATAGGGACTCCACTCCCTAGTTGATGCCAGCCTAAGTTGATGCCGACATAACTCGATGCCAACATAGGGTCTCCATTCCCTAGTTGATGCCGGCATAACCCGATGAATCTCATTTCCAGAGACCGGCATAACCCGGTGATCTTTTCTTGACGATAGCATAACCTGTCAATTCTCTTCCAACATAGGGTCTCCACTCCCTAGTTGTTGATTTTCTAGCATAGGGTCTCCAATCCCTAGTTGATGATTTTCCAACATAGGGTCTCCACTCCCTAGTTGTTGATTTTCTAGCATAGGGTCTCCAATCCCTAGTTGATGATTTTCCAACATAGGGTCTCCAACCCCTAGTTGATTTTACCTTTGGGCATAGGGTATCCACTCCCTAGTCTACAATAACTCCGGGTGCACTGTTCTCGGCTTTTCACCGCTTTCAATAATAAAGTAGTATAGATTTCCTTACAATACCTCACGAAATTTTCCTAGTAAAAATTGGGGCAGAAAATTTTGTTCGTTTGCTTTTTGATTTTGTGCAAATTGCATTTTTAGGACAATGGATTCGAGAAGACCAAAAGAAGACGTCTCAGTTCAGAATAAAAGAAAAGAAGAAAAAGAAAAGAGTTGAACTCCAAAGTACAGAAGCGGGAAAGACGTAGACTATTCAGGACGAGATTGAAGTCATCCGTTCTGTATATCCTGCCTTGATCCGAAAAGCTGAAGAAGATTTAACCAACACCTACAACGAACAAGCATCAAGATTCAGATCGGAGTCTGTATAAAGAAGCAGCCAAGACTCAAGATCAAGCTTCAGAAGACCCGTAGATAGGAATCTTGTAACTCGTAGCTGATAGGCTTAGTTAGTCTTTTTCATTTGGATTTTGATGTAATAGCAGGACCATGAACCGGAGCCTCGGACGGAACCTCGCTCGACTCTCGAACTCATCACTCCATCACTCCAAAACTTTCAGAACTACACTGACTTGATTCCTTTATAGCCAAGGATATGTAGGCAACCTCCGAAGCAAGGTTCGGTCAAAACCTTTTTCAAAATGCTTCCAAATGGAGTACCAAACAGGCAAAAATTTCTCGTGGTTGCTCACTTTATCTTTGCCCGAAAACCCTTCGTGTTCTCGAGCAAAGAAGGGCAGCTGTGAACACCTAATTTTTGCGTCGCGTGGAAATTACTCCTAAATAATCAAAAAATAACTTTTTAATAACTTTTAGGAATTTTTCTTTATTTAGTTACATTTCATGCATGTTTAATATTTTAAAATCATAGAAAAATCATAAAAATTGTCACATTTTTTCATTTAATGTAATCTTAGGTTTAATTCGTATTTTTAGAAATTAATTACCCTTTAATTGATAGATTAATATATATCAATTAGTTTATTTAATTATATTAGCTTAATCAATTAGTTTATTTAATTAGTTAAAATATTAATTAGGTCGTTTTGATAAAAGAAATTTAATTAGTAGTAAGATGACTATTTTTTAAAGATAAAATTTGCCCTCGTTTCAAATTGGCATAACTTCAAGGCCCAAAATCCCAAGCCCAACCAAATTCCCCACATTCCAACCCTAATCCCCTCCTCTATATAATAGAGACCTAATGGGATTCAAAAGGGGAAGAACAAAATTTCAGGAAGATTTTTTTAAAAGGGAATTTTTCGGAAAAAGATTTTTTTTGTTGAGGAAAATTTCAGAGGGGGAACTAGCAGCGGCGAAGCAAAAAACGGAGAAAAAGGTCCTCCAAAAATGGAGAATCTCCATCTTCTTTCTCAATAGATAAAGACCAATCATTTCCTCTCATTTTGGAGGTCTTGAACCCCACACACTCACAATAGGAAAACTAGAATCTCACTCTCAATTCCAAAAGAGCAAATACAGCTTTTCTTTCCTTCATAAAGTGCTGATTTTTCTCCATTTAAACCATGTAAATATATCTTTAAGAACTCCATGAAAACACAGCTATGTAGCAGGTCCAAAACCTCAATCCTTCACCTCCCAAACCAGCGAAATCATCCTCATATCCCACCCCAGAAATAACCCAAACGCAGCTACGTAATAGCTGAAAAACAGTCACGAGATATCTCCCAAATATAAAACGCTGTCAGCTCGCCCGCGAAAAGCCTCTCGTTCAACGGAAAAACAGAGGCCGACGAGTTCGAGTTCCTCGCTGGAGGTCGATGTTCTAGTCACTTGAGGCTTGAAGTCTTCTGGGTTGTTGAGGTCTGCCGTTAGCTATTGTTTTTCATTATTTTTAGTCGAGTTTGTGAGGTTGCCGACGAGTCCTTTGTTCTCGGTTTGGCTTGGTCAAGTTTTCTTACCTGGCTTCCATCTTTGTATTCGAGAAGGTTTCATATATAAAAGATGAAGAAGAATCAAATCAGAATTAAAATACGAACATTCGATTAACTTGGGAAGGCTGCAATGTATTGCTTGACATCAATGACGATGAGCGTTTGTTTTTTTTAATATTTGCTCGTCTTGTTGTTGCCTCGTAAGTAAATTACTACCAAAGTTTACTGTCTGCTGCAATTAACATACTGTACAGAGGATTGATATAGCTAATTAGAATGATCTTTGTGAAATTGAGACAAAATTATTTGGTTTTTGTGCAAAAAAAAAAAGTGAAAGAACCTAGCTGACGTTTCCTGTTTGGCATATCCAATCTGGAAAAAGAATATTTATAGTATAAAGTTGTAGGAGTTTCATCTGATGGAGAATAAATATAATAGTCACCCATTAATATTTTTAGCTATTTATACTATAGAATTCTTTTTAACTTTCAAATTTCTTATAAGTAGTAAGCATGTTCAGAAAAGAGGTAACTAACGTACAACACCCGGTAAAACTACATTTGTAGTGCAAAATTTCTGTACCATGGTGTTAGTATGTATAGGTTAAGGTACACGTTTGCGTGACTTTGGCCAAATAATTTTATTAATTAAGTGTTGTGAATTATGTACACGTCCGCGTGACATGATTTTTGACACATCTAATTTTCACGGGTTTACGCATATGTAACCCGTCTTAAAATAATTCTTTGAACACAAAAGAAATATTGAATAATAAAAGTGGTAAAAATGTAAATGCACATAGGTATAAAAGCAGTAATTAAACAACTTAGGCCAAGTTTAATCATTAAGCGACCGTGCTAGAACCACGAAACTCGGGAATGCCTAACACCTTCTCCCGGATTAACAGAATTCCTTACCGGATTTTTGGTTCGCAGATAATTCAAACAGAGTCAAAATTCCTCGGTTTGGGATTTTTAATAAATAAATGGTGCCCCGGAATACCGTAAAAAATCCGGGTGACGACTCTGAATAAAAATAAATCCCAAATTTGAATAATGTCACTTAAATTGGAAAAACTCCCTTATTACCCTTCACTGATCTGGGGTAGTGAAAAAGGAGGTGTGACAATATTTATTCTTCTGTACACATTTTGTATGTTAGTTAAAAGGTAGAGTTAGTTAGTTAGTTAGGATACAATTGGCAGCGGTTAGTGGTCAAGGTGCACAAGTGTCAAATACGTGTATATATGCTACTGTATAGATTCAATACAATTGAGCTTCATTCTTCATCAAAGTGTTCCTCTTCTGCTTTCGTCTTGTTCCTCTCTCTTTCACATGAACTCTTCAGAAGCTTCCAGATTCATCCATTGGAGCAAAGATTGAGCTCCGCTAAGCTAGTCTCAATTACAAACTTGTGAGTTTTAGACCATATTTTCAGGTGTTTTGGAACTGTTTTCATGATGTTTATGGGCTAGAGATAAAGTTGGTTTTTGGCTGTGTTTTCAGTCTCTTTTTGAGTGATTTTGGTGATGTTTTTTTGGAAGAGATGAGATGTGGGAGATGAGTGAAGAGAGGGTATCGGAGGCTGTATTTTTCGCTCTCCTTTTTTGCTCTCTTTCAGATCTCTATTTTTTGTTTTTGTTTTCAGACCTGTTTTTTTTTTTTTGTGTGGGTACATATAATAAGAAAAGATGAGAGAGAAATGTTGAAAAAGAATTTTGGACAAGAGAATAGTGAAAGGGAGTGAGATGTGACACGTGAATAGTGTAGTAGGTAGGTGATGGGGCAAATAAATTCTTCCGTGCTCTGTGTAATAGACTTTGTTAAAAATATTATCATATTTTCTAATAAAGCCTACTAATAAAAATAACATAAAAGTTAAAATATCAAGATTAATTATCAAATACAAAGAAGTGATGAAAATTCAAATATAGTCAAAAATTAGGTGCTCACAAGCAATATAATTAATATTTAAAAGATGATTAAAAATACTAGAATACGAAACAACAACGGTTAAATATATGCATTTTTTGCTCAAAGTAAGCTTAAGTCATATTTAAGTCTGCTGCAACCACTTTATTATGGATGCTCTAGCTACCGAAATCTAAAGCAATGGAAGGGTAAATTAACGAATGTGTTCGTAAACTAAAAACTTTTAAAAATATATATAATCTCCGCGCGTGTTCTTGAGAGACAATTGAATGTTCTCGAGTTAGTGAGATTATTTGATGGCATCCAATAAACATAATTATAAAAGAACAACATCTATTTAAGCCTGATTAAAATCATCCAAGATGTGCTTCTAACTAGTTTTGCTTCTATCTTTCTATTGACTTAATTCAATGAAAATGCCTAAACATATCGATTTTGATAAAATACATTTTCTAGCTTCTTTAAGTTGACACTGGAAAACAAGTACAGAAAAAGGTGAAAAGCCAGCAAATGTAGTCTGAGAACCGTAGGGATTTAGAGTAGTGCATACGCAAACCTGACTCCTCAAGGTAGAGTGACCGTTTCCAATAGACTCTCGGGTACCAACATAATAAATACAATACAATGAAAGGGAACTGTACGGATTTAGAGTATTCTTTTCCTTTACTCGGTCTTTGGGAGGAGGGGAGTTGAGGATATGAACATAAAATATACATCACATATACGAGGAGAGGATAGATAATATGACCATTCATCACTAGTTAGTAGCCAATACTTTCTGATTATACAAAGAAGGAAAGTCAGATATACTAAAGGTTAAAACACGTTTGTTAATGTTAGTGAGAAGTTCAATCTAGATGCTGCATACGTACAAGAGCTAATCTAAGATGAACAGACAGCTTAATATAGCAGGTCATGATGTCAAGAACTACAACTCAGTATAGGACTTTAAGCTAAGCAACACCGGTATATTTACAAGGGCATGACAAATCCTTTGCTTTCACCAACAATTCTCGCTAAGCTGTTAATCTGTCAATCTGTCAATATGAAATTCAAAAGAAAGGTGAAAGTCAGTGAAAGTTCTCAACAGTATGGTCAAGCTGTTTAAGAAGTTATAGTGAAGAAATCTACATGTAATAAGTACATTCAGTCGTATGATGGCATGTTGATGTACTGACTCTCTTTCTAAGGCATCAGAACGGAGGAATCACTGGCCGAGGAAGAAACTTGATTAGAGAGGGAACAGGGAGGAGCTCCATAGTCACGGTTTCTATGATCTTCATCCTACATGGATTAAGAAGTAGGCCATGCAAAATAGCTTTAAAAAGATTCAATTTTTACAGCAACATAGGACCACTATACAGCAACCAATAAACCATCACCTCTAGTTCTGTGAGCAGAGTATTGTCATAGGATGCCATATAGAGATTCCTCATGATCCCCTGCAGAGTGACACAATTACAAGTAAGGTGCAATAGGTTGTAATCATTTTCATCATATAGAACAAGGATTAGATGGTTTAATACACTTTCAGACTGAGTAATGGGAAGACAAGTCACGATCTAGTTCCTAGTCCTACCAGGTATGGACAGCATTCTTTCCATATAGACAAAATCCTAGTAATTTAACAGGAAGTCTGGCAGTTAAGATGCATATACCTGACTATTATCAAGGGAAAAGAACAATACAATTAGTGAGGCCAACCTTATTTGCCCAAGTGAGGCCACATGCATTGCAAAGAGTCCTTGGGCCAGCAGGACCACGCCTCATCATAGGGGTGTTCTTTGAACTAGTTCCGCAATGGACACACCTAAGAAATGAGAGAGAGAGAGAGAGAATTAACATTTCCAAAGACGCTATTGTTTTGGGTAAACAATAAAACATCAAAATTAAGAGAAGAATAGTGCTAGTAAGGTTATAGTTAAAAGACTAGGTAGAAGCCAGAACATCTCTTAAGAGCAGAGACATATAGCTTTCAAAATAACTCACCCAATATCAACCAACTATTTCTTGCATACAAAAGTAGTTAAACACTAACCAAACCATACACATCAACTAATTTTTTAGAGGAGACTATTCTTCAGGAAAAAAGCAGGACTCTTGCTCGTACTCCAAAACATACCAAGTTTCTTCTGGCGGGTTGTCATCCTGTTTTTGTTCACCTGAACCTTTTCGGGCAAACTGTCCATTCTTGCGCTGCATCCTGATTATTGATAAATGTGAATAAGAAGCAGACGAAAATCAAACTGAAATAGTAGAACAGCTATTAAACCTTCCTTATTTTGCTGACACTCCACAACCTGCTAAAACAAGGACAAAATACTGTAGAAGGTGGTAGATATGTGTGTGTGCGTGCACAAGAGCTATTGTCACTTAGGAAAAGTTTTGCCTCGTATTGCAGCATTCACTTCTTAGAACAAGGAAATTCTTGCACATCATCTTGTAGACTAAAACGCATGTAATGAACAGAAATGTCATAATCATCAGAGTGTTACTTTTGATAATCAACTTTCTAAAACAATTGTTCTTTGATGAAACCAGTGTCGTTGCAGAATGCCATATCACTTGTACATCTTCGTCAATCAATAGACTCGGTTCACCAACAGAAGTAAATCAGCTTATTTTTCCTAGAATACTACACAGCCAGTTCAAATAGTTTTGGCTCAACCATTTTTATTTTCCTAAATCAAAATCAAAACAGAAAATTTTGGAATGAAGAAGTTTCCAAGCATTGGATTTCGGCAATAATCTAATAGTTGTGTGCTACAGGAAACTGAATCAGAAATACATTACTATTTTTTGGTCCATATTAGAAGCAAAAGACAGAATCATGGTTTCCCAATAACAAAATATGAGATATAAGGAAGATAGCCGCAAGAACACTCCCATATAAACACAAAGGTAAAGGGAGACTTATATAGTGATAATGGTTTCATGGACACTAATTTAGCAAAAAATGGCTTCATCAAGTCAGAGTGATTGCAACATATTTTTATTTTGCAGTCTTGAACATGTTATTCATCACCCAGGTATTGGGAGATTGACCTCACTTCCATCAGTGGTAATTTGATTTTGTTGATAAAATTTGACTGGCCCAGTTAGGGCTTAATGTCAAGAGCAAGCTTGTACATAAGTTCATTAGACTACTAAGATTTCTGCTCTTCTTGAAACAAAAAAGAGGAAATAGAAATTCCAGTTAGGCAGTAAATAAGTCAATTTACCTGAATGCAACTTCTTGGCGGACATCATATCTGATTTTCTTTCCATAGCATCGCCTTTTTCTCTTTTCACGAAATCTAATGAGGGATTCAAGTCTTTTTGGATCTGCACAGTGCAATGGATAGTCCACAGAGTCCTAAGGCAAAAGGAAGCCAAATATTACAAGGGTGCAGAAGCAAACCGAAAGAAGAAACTTGCATAGAAAAGGATACCTCCTGATTTAGACTTGACAAATCTACAGCTTGCATGCCCGGAGAATACTCAAATCCACCTAAAAGTTGAAAGACCGATTGGACCTATGACAATGAATCATCGTTAGCCAAAAGCTTCACAACAACAACTACTACGCCTCAGTCCCGAACAAAGTTGGGGAGCCAAAGGCTTCATGATCAAATTAAATAGATATTCAGCCAAATGCAAATAGTGAGTTTTCTAATTGCCATTAGAGGCTAAAGCAAAGAAACTACCCAATAGAGAAATAATTAGCTATAGGTATAACTGTTGCAGGGTCATCAAAGAAGTTTCCAATACCGCCCTTCTCCACCCTGTCCAACAACACCAACTACTACTACAGCTTAATCGAAAGTAATTGAAGCCGTCATATGAATCCTCAATATCAATCCCGCTCCTAGAACCCCTAAAAACTTTCCTTTATTGCATCAAAAGAATAGCAAAGCCCTGAGAGTCTTAGGGCTTTGATTGTCTCAGGCTGAGACAATCAAGCTACATTTGCAATAATAAGCTAACATTTATTATTGATCACATATTTTGGGCTTCCTTGAATCTGATTGATCAAAATGAGACCGGTTTTCAAACACATTTAAGTACATCAAACGCCCTAAGTACACTAGGTCAATCGCTATGAAATAAAACAGAGAAAAAGACTGAAACACATCAGAAAAGAGATTAATAAAATCAATGAATATAAAATCTAACTGCCCCTGAATCCCAGATTAGTTTGTGTCATATATAAATCCTTTGTGCATACTCTTAAAGTCTTTAACTACAGTTATTTTTACCGTCAACTTATACATAGACACTATACAAAGTACCCGTCGAATAGACAATAAAACGAAAGCAGAATGTTAAAGTCCTCACCTTGTGAGTAGTAACGCCATCAAAAACGAAAACTTGGCCACGAAACGATAGTGTGAGCTGGTTCAAATTAGCCTCTCCATTTTGAAAAGCAACATGATCAGAAGCACTATAAACTGTGTAATTATGAGGCATTGTAACCTTAACACCACCGACCCCGCCTTCATACCCAATCTGAAAGTCGTCAACCGCCTTATCCCTGTCGGCGGGAACTTCCTCGCCGGCGGCGGAAAAATGGTTATCCACATTCAGAGCTTGAATATGAGAATTCATTTTTTTTCGCACTTTACAGAATGTAATAAAACCTATTCGTAAAGAACTTTATTACTATATACAAATGTCGATTTCGTACATACATTTTTTTGCTCTGGCCTCTGTGTGTGTGTGTGTCTTGGTTGCTGTGTGGGAAAGAGAAGAATAGAAGAAGAGAAGGGTGTGAGAAGCATGGGGAAAGTATTTGACCCTGAAAGTTGGAGGTAATTACGTGATTGACCAACTTGTAAGAGCGGGAAAATGGGGATATTTTTGGAAATGTGAGAACAATGCGTGAACGGAAAATTCTCTTCCGTACTGCAAAGAACAGAGTGCCTTTCCGCGCTTTCTTTTCTTTGCGTCTTTCTTTTCAATTCAATAGAACATTTTATAGTATCACAGTGACTTATAATAACTTGGATTGAAATATATAATGGGCGTTTGGACATAAAACTTGTGAAATTTCAAAAAAAAGTAAAAAAACAAATTCAAGTGAAAATGGTACTTAAAAATTAGAGGTATGTTCGTACATGAATATTATTTTGAGTTGTTTTTGAAATTTTGTGAATGATTTAAGTGAAAATTTTGAAAAACAACGTTTTAGAGTTTTTTAATTTTTTAAAAAATTCTAAAATTCATCTTAGAGTGAAAATTGAAAATTTCGTGGACAAACACTGATATTCGAAAAAAGTAAAAATATTTCGAAAAAAGGTGAAAATTTTGTATGTCCAAACGGGCTCATAAATTGCTAAACTTAATTGCTAGTTTAGCAATTGTAATGCTAAGTATTAATAATACATGAATTGTAAGACATGAAATACTACACGAGTATTAATATACAATTTAAAATGTGGTTCTTTTAGTTATTAGAAAGTACTATTGTTTAAAACATGAGAATTAATTTGGTCACTCTAGTAGTTTTAATCTAGTAACTACTAATTTTTGTATTCTTATTTTACATAAAATAATAGTATATAAATTTCTACGTAGCTTACGCGAGCAACAAAAATGAGAATCAAATGGGGTTAATGTAATGCTGAATTTTATACAAGTATCATGTAACTAAAGACTACATTGCTAATGCTGAATTTTATGCAAATACTTTAGTAGGAATATGAAGTTTATGTGATTAAAGACCATGTTAAATTTGAAAATAATTTTAATTAAAGAAATGTCAATCCTAAATAAAATTAACATATTTTGTTCCACTAATTTTGTTAGAATTGCATGAATTTAATTGCTCAATCTATTTATAAGACATATTTAGTGATAAATTAGTAGAGAAGGATTTTTTAAAATTATTTTTATGCATAATATTTGATAAATTTTAGATTTAAATAATTGAGGGTATTTTAGTAAACTTATCAGTTACAATACAGTACAATATATTCAAACCAAATAACAAAATATTATTTAACAACAACAAACAATACAATCTATCCAAACATTGTATTCATGAAACAATTTATTATAAAAATATGGGTAAAACCATCCATACAAGCTGTTAGTCATCTTTACCAAACAATCAAGATTCAGATTTTAAAGTTTTCTGTTGCAAAAATCCATAACTGGTAAAGAAAACAAACGGCTAAAAATTGATAATCAAGTAAATAATAGCGGAGAGGAAAAACCATGAAAATTAAAACTGATATAACTCATCACTAGTTTCAATTTTCTTATTCATCTACATCAGTTGTTCCAATCTCCGCATTGGATTAGTATGGCAGGATGGTAAAGTAGAGATTATTTTTTTGTTGGATGTTTAGTTTGATATATTGCAAATTAGTATACAATATGTAATTTAAAATATTTATTTACTTCTTAGCTAAATAAAGTTCGTTCACTATTACTAATAACCACATTCTTATTCCGTGTCTCATTTCCCGTAAAATAATATATAAATTTCTGCATAACACATGTAATTATTATATATGAGGACATCCAGAAAAGCAAACCAAACAAAGAATAACTAGCGCTGTATTTAATACTGATATTGTAGGATACTAAAAAAGCAACCAAACAAAGGATAACTAATGCTGAATTTAATACATTAGTTAGTAGATTGTGTAAGACAACAACAACAACCCCTGTTTGATCCTAACATGCGGGATCTAGGGAAGGTAGTTTGTACGCAGATCTTATCCCTACCTAATACAGGTAGAAAAGCTGTTTCAAATAGACCTTCGACTCAGAAAGAGCAAGAAGAAGAGGAGGGAAGCAAGCAAGGAAGAAAGATGAAAAAAAGGGATAGATAAAGGATAAATAGTATCCAATAATAGCAATAGGGAATACAATACCCGAAGCGAATAAAACCATATACCGTAATAAAAATCTAAGAATATGAAGGGAAATTCATGCTACTAAGCCTATCGGTGAACACTATAAACTACATATTAACCTTCTACCTTAATCCTCGATCTCCACACCCTCCTATCAAGTTAATGTGATACGTTAGTTAGTAGATCGTATAAGAATAGTACTGAATTATAGTGTGTTATTAATGCTGAGATTATTTCCTATCAACTTTTTGATTTGGTGTATTAAAGGTTTTGAAAGGTAGTTCTGTTTTTATACATGCTTATTCATGTGTTAAAAATCATGGTATTGCTAATGTGATGGTTTGCTTTGTACAGTCAACCCTTTCTATAATAACTTTATTTGTTCCGATATTTTTTTACTTTTATAGTGAATGACTGCTATACACCTTACACCTATAACAACATTTGACGTTTAAATTTTTTTAACTGTTATAAATAAAAATTATCTGAAAATTAATTATTTTTCCTTTATTAATGTTACATATAAAAGATAAGAAAATTATCAAATTTAAAATCTCAAAAGATATGCATATTTCACAAATTAAATATTGAAGAATGTTAATACATTATCAATAAATTTATAACTGAATGTATAAAGATTTAAACTCTAAGCCAGACCTTTTAAAGCTACTTAGAAAAATAAATTCTTTAAAGATTGATGAAAGCTATGTAATTGTAGCTTGTTTGTATATTTCATTCTCTTACTAGCGATAACACTTGAATTGGCGAAGATTCGTATCCATATTTTCAGCAAAAAAATATCCAATAGCTTTCCCTTGAAGACAATCTAAGATTTTAACAATTAAATTTTTTATTTAAATATTTTTTAGAATTTGTTCGATGAAAAAGATATCATGTGCAAATCTTCAAATCTTATATTTTATGCAAGATAGAAACTTTGTTTAATGAAAAAAGGTTGTGCATATTTTTAGAATTATTATTAGTAATCTTAAAGATTCTATATGGCTGTAATAGAGGGGTATTTTTACAAAGAGCGTTCTGCTATAGATATGGTTGTTGTTGTTATAGGCAAAATGTTGTTATAGAGGGGTAAAATATAACTTCAAAAAATCAGTTCTGAGAAAAACTTGTCGTTTATAGTGAATGATTGTTATAGAGATGTGACTTTATAAGAATAGTACTGAATATGGTGTATAACTAATTCAGGTATTAGTTACACATAGGTTGAAAAACGCTACCAAACAAGAAATTAATAATACCAAAGCCAATACACATTATTTCCTTAATACATCTTACCAAACGACCCCGTATTGTACTACCTTGCACTCTAAACCAAACGGGCCCTAAATATGTTGCTGCTTCCATGAATCTTTTTTGAGTCACCTCATAAGGTGTTCGAGTCACCCAATTACTACCAAACATCGAAATTGTGCAAGAAAGACTGTGTTGAGTTAGTTATTGAAGGTTTGACTGAGACTTTATGCATAAATATATGAATTCAGTATCTTTCACTCCATTCTTCAGCAACAGTATTTTTTCCCCAGTTACCTGGACCTCGAGATTATGAATCTATGTTATTGGTATACCTTTGGCACCAACATATGTCATAACAAAAATTGCTTCACTAACCCCCCTCAAAATATTTTATTTGCATAGCCAGAATATTATTTCCAGTCAGGTTCCCATTCTCTAGGGTACCTACTACTTATAAATATAGTATCTTCATATTTTGTATTTGGTCTGAGCTGATGAAAAATACTTTGTGGGGGAACTCGATCTAGGGAGTATAAAGTCTATGAACAACTTTTTCTAAAGTTTGGTATTACTGATGATGTTGGAACTCTCTGAGAGTTGTTGATCTAAAATGAATTTGGTACTCAATGATCCGTTCTAATTTGTTTGTAACTTGTAAGTATCCGATAGGGAAATTCTAGAAGACTGGAACCATTTGAGTTAACAACTGGTTCTCAGTTCACAAATTCTTATAAAGTTCAACAAAATGGAGACAAACAGGCGAATCACCAATGAATTTTTATTAAATATATAGTTCTTCCTATAAGGGTGTGAAGCCCATCTATACAAAAACCATTTGGGGCTGAACACCCAATGATCGCAATCACAAGGTGCTAATTTCAATGCTGTTTGATTACTGTTATCACTGAATACAACATTTGAGGCCTATCACAAAGAAAATGTGCACAAAATGCTGTACATTAGGCGGTGCAGCATGTTTCGATGGTGCTATATTCTGCCATTCTTTATCATTCTACAAGTTGAGGCTCAAAGAATCCTGCCACGGATACAGCAATTTGAGGGCACGGCTATAATAACTACTGAAGAAAGATCTATTTTTTCCTCTTCAAAAAATGAAACACCAATCAGGTACTCCAATGACATAGCTCGTCTCCGTCTTGAAGACTTAGTGTGCTTCATTTCACCTGAACACCAATACAAATGAACCAGGAAGGTTATTACCAGACGACAAAACCAAACATCCAGGAAAATGATGTTTGGGAAAAACATAAAACCGCCGTTTATATTAGACAACAAGAGTAAACAGTACAAGTACTTGGTACTACATTTAAGAATTGGGATTTAGAAAGGGAGGACACTTCACTTGCAAAAGAGCAGGATCTTGAGTACAAATGCAACAATTCTTAACAAGTGAAATAATCAGACCACTTCCATAACCTCATCTCAGGTAATTCCACCTAGACTGGGATTCATCAGTTTGATTATTTAGTCTGGTCAGGCAGCCCATGCAGGGATCCTTGATTGATCGACTGAAGATATTGCAAGTGCAAGAACAATTATCAATTAAGCAGGCCTATCTTATGTTGATGCCCCAGTATCAGAAAGTCCCTTGGCAGAGCATAGTCTTACAGACAAGCATTCACCCCAAATTCAAGTTCATATTATGGTCGGCTGCACATGAAAGACTATTTACAGTGGATAGACTAAATAAAATAGGAATTCAGGTGCCACAGGATTGTGCTTTTTGCCAAGCTACTACTGAAACACTGCAGCACCTATTCTTTGAATGGCCAGTAACTAGCAGAGTATGGACCAGACTACTGGTATGGCTAGGCATGAAAAGGAACATCAATGGATGGAACGAGGAGCTTACATGGGCAAGCAGAATGTCTAGAAAGAAGACAGGCAGAGCTGCAATCGCTAGCTATGCTAATATACAGTATATGGAGGGAAAGGAACATGATTAGATTCCAGCAAAGCATCTTTGAGGAACACAAAATATGCAGAGAAATTGTCCTACGTGTGCACACTAGAGGCAGAAGACATCCATCATGGCAGCAGACATTACATAGCTTAGATAGATTTGCTTAGTCCCTTCGTATGTAATGAACTGTGTATCTTCTGTTTCCCAGGTTACTTGGAGCAATGTCTAGATTTGTAGTAGATGCGAATGCAATATGTAATCTAGGACTAGATTCAGATTCTGGTTAGTAGCTGGTCAGCAGCTACTTGGCTATGTACATATATACTTTTGATTAATACAATATGAGTTTAATAAAAAATTTAAAAAAATTATTTAGTCTGGTCCAAATTAAGATGCACCGTGCCCTAGTATGGCTCTGGAACAAGATGTTATTGCACGACATCCATCAGGAGATTGATACTCAAAACTAGGAAAAATACCTTCGTCTTGCTATATGTGATCTTTAGAGTTGCTATAAATTTGCCAATTCATGTCCCTGACTTGCAGCAACCCTGCCTCTCTTGGCTAAGCACGCTAACAAACTGTTTGCAAGAATCATTTTGCTACTCACAGATCAAATGAATGATGAAAAGAATCCTGCAAACTGACATCTTAAACCTTTGGTGGGATCCTACTGCATATTGGTGAACTTCTCCATTTCACCCTTCGAGACACAGAGCAAAATAAATATACAAGCCCCTAGCAGGCAAGGCCATCTGCTATTCATTAACATTTGAAAGAATGACCAACACTGTTCAATTGGGGAATTAACAATTTAACATGTTGTTAAGTTGTTTCACAAAACAAATCCAAATTAAACATTTTAATGTTCATCTGTAGAGGGATTTTGGGTTGATACGTAATCATTAGGTTCCCCTGGTGAAGCATCTGTTATGGCTTCTAGGTTGAGATATTTGCTCAAGTTTGCATCTAGTGCAGCGCAGAGCATGGAGTACATGAAATAAAGATCAGTACAGTAAATACCCTTAGCGCAACAATAAAAAGGAAAGAAACAGGATGAACTCATACATAATAGTTCACTGCCAGGAAACTAACAATAGACTCAAACCGTATGAACTTTTTATCCATGAAAGATCTAGAAGCATACCTCAACGGCATCACCTTCAGTGATGATATTGTTAAATTTACACAGCCCTGAACTGCAAATTCGCTATGTCACAGAAGCTTTGGATTTCGAATTCCTCGGAAAGCTAGTCTTACGAAGTTGAGGATTTTCTATCGAATAAACAAGAAGACTTCCATCCTTGGTCCCAGCAATAAAGCATTCTTCTGGTGTCACAGTTAGTGAGGTTACTGTTTTCCCGATTCCATTGTACTTGCCCACAATCTCAAGTGAGTTCATAGAACGTACAATGATCTGCCCCTGATCTCCAGAGCAAACCAAGAACTCACCACAGCTACTCAGTTCAAGACAGTTCAGGCGGCCATTGGATTCCGAAGACGAAATGTGTTTCCCATTTATAGAATAGAGGTGCAAACTAAGATCATCATCAGAATAAAGAACAATCCTCCCATGACGTGATGCAACAAGCTTTGACAATGGACTGCCAGATGGATGCCGTAGGGATCTAACATATCTCCCATCACGTAGCGTATGGAAAACACAAGTTCCATCTTTTGATCCACTTATAACTATATCAAGCTCAAGACTTGCATACAAGCACGTAATAACGTCATCATGACCACACAAAATATGGGAAGGGGTTTCCGCAACGATGCAATCTTTTCTAGGAATCTCTGCTTGAGTATACTTTACTCGTTTTTCAGGGGTTCTAATGCGAAAAATCTCCCAGATCATTACTGTTGTATCGTAACTTCCAGTAGCCAGGATGCTTCCATCAGATGTAACTGCAAGAATTAAAAATGGTTCAGAACTTAGCGTTACTGAAAAATATAGAATAACTAAGAAATATATCATCCCAGTGACGTAAACGGACAATATATTTTTGATAAAGAAAATAATGTTAGGGATGTTGGAAAAAGAAACTCCTGTATACAAGAAATATACCCAAGAAGTAGAGAACCTATACAAAAATGTGGTTCTCTACAAAAGACAGGATACAACAACTACTCATCAGTCCCAACAAGTTGGGGACAGATATATGAATCCTCACTGACCATGTTCTGTACTTAAGCTCAATTCATGTCATCATCGTGCCAAAATAAAGATAAAAGTGAAAAATAACATAAATATATATAAAATAACAGTGATGATAATCATTATAATGATAACAATATTAAACGTTCTTTATAATTTACCGGCATGTAAATCTATGATAAGGTCAAAAAACATATAGGTCCTTCAATATGTTTGTATTTTCCATTAAACGTTCTCTATATTTTACCTGCAATTTTAAATGGACAAGTAATCCAATGCCAGGAAGGTCTGGCTAATAGTTGGTTTATAGAAGATGCCAAGTACAAGAATTGTACGTTACATCCTTCAAACAACAACAGGATTTTCTGGACTGATAAGTCAGTCTAATGTCAATGCTCTCAGTTCCTAATTACTATCCCAGGACAAGAATCATTTAGAAAATTCATGCTTCCAGCTCTCATCTCATATAGGTTCTCAGCTTACTTCATTTTTCGAGACACTCAGTGTGTACATTTGTTAGTGAGAAGCTCCAACCAAGTTGCCACATATTTAGGTCATGAAAATTACCTGCAATGCAGCTCACAACATCTTTATGTTGTCTAACGCTCTGCACCATTCTGCCATCAGTTAGCGATATAACCTGAAAGCTGTTTTCGCAGGTACCACATGTAATCAAAAAATTTTCAGATGTTGTTGATAATGTTCCAAAGCATTGTGCTGCAAGCTCAATATTTTCAGCCAAAGGACTCCCAATTTTCCGAGGGGGGAGAACATCAGAACCAATCCCGAAAAAGGGATCCTGCATGAAAATTAAAAATGACTTCAAAGTTGACTAACTAATCATAATGCTTGACCTTGTTATTGCTCTAAAGCTTACCTGTGAGCCAGAGAAGGTGAAGTTCCCACCGGATTGCAACTGGGTGGTCACCCATGTCTTAACAGACATGGTGAGGCCCTGGTTCACAAGGACAATGTTTGAGTCCAGCACATTAACATACAGAGTAGCTGACGAAGAACTGCTCCCGCATGAAGCAATTGATGTTAGGTTAATAGAACCAGGAACAAATCGTAGAGGATGAGCAATTGGAATTGGAGGTCCTCTTCTAGGATGTTTCTTTCGGAAAAGTTGAATCGGTGTTTGACCAAAGTTGGCAATTTGATCTTCTATTGCCGACCTTTGCAATTCATCATCCATGGTATCCAGATCCACCGCCCCTTCATATGTCAAATAATAAAAAATATTTGCTGCCTGTATGACAATATCTCCAAAAATTCAGTGAATTCAAAACAACTGGTTTTAGAATTAATTGATGTTAAAGCTGATTCCCTATACCTCAACTGCTGGTTTTCCCCGCTGCTTGTAACCAAACACCAAATCAATCCAGTGGTGGAGATTTGAGCTCACATATTCGCTTTCAAGGGCTTCTCTGTTCTTACAAACAAATTCCTCGGGAGAACCCTGTACATGCATTTGAAAATACATTAAATAGTAAAGAAAATAGGAGAACCCTGTACATGCATTTAAAAATACATTAAATAGTAAAGAAGAAAAAAAGAACATCACAAAGGTTAGCTCCACAAAAACAGCATTAAGAGAGTGCCCACTTATATACAAGTGACTGGGTGCCCACTTATATACAAGTGACAAAAGAGCCAATCAGTTTTGCTCCACGAGGGAACTGGGAAATCAAGTAACGAGTCCAAAAAGCCAAAAGAGATAAACATTTTCATTTCAGTCTATGCACTGCAATAGCCTTGTTTTCAAGACATCTACAATTCATCTTTTCCCATACTCGTAGTATGCATGCTAATACTGTGTTCCATTACAAACTCTTTTGCATATCTATTTTATTACTAGTGTTATTACAAGTTATTGCTTCTCAAGCGATGCGAAGCGAGGGGATTAGTGCCTCATAGGTGAAGGCATGCGCTTCAGAGAAGGAAAACACAACCACACTGCATATTTTCAGACTAACGTAGACTTTTAATTCCCTATCTGCTCGATCCAGTGTTATCAAAGGAGAAAAGCGCAAAAAATCTTTGATGTCCGTTGGGGCTTTAAGCGCAAAGTGCAAATAAAGAGTGGGCATGAATAACAAATATATGTGTGTAGTCCAAGACTAATAATTATAAGCATGAATAACAAATATACGGACAAAGAAATTGAATTTTTTTTACAATAAAGCGAAATATCAATTTTTTAGCGTCACCTCCTCAAGATTATTATGTTCACTGGCAAAGTATGCCTTAGAGCCTTGATGACGACTCTGACGGGCCCGCTAAGCGAGAAGCACTAAACATGTTTTGCGCCTCACTACAAGGCTTAAGCGCGCCCTTGACTATGCTGTTAAGAACTTAAATAAAGCGCCACTTACGTGAGATGAAGCGCACAACCTGACTTTAACCGATTTCAGGGTTTAAGCGTGCCTCAAATGAGCCTTCAACAACACTAAATTGAACCATGATAAACCCCTCTTTATTTGCACGAACAGAGAATATCATTTTACGGTGTTCAAATGATTGATATTCAGGTCTATGGTTTTTTTCCCATTTCTCTAAAGCCAAGAGACAAGAAACAAATAAAGCCAAAATTCCATGAAGTTGTTTGGGTGCATAACAAACTAATGAACTCAATTTGAAACCAAATTATGATGGATTGATCACATTTTTGCTACTTTAAAATGATACTCCAGGATGCACCATTTTAAATAGTAGGAACTGAAAAATCACAATTCTGACTGCACCTTTGCTGCAAACTGCTCTTCTCTATTACTTTCTCCAAAGACTACTAGTTCCGTCCAGCAAAACTGACTTGTACTTCGCAATTTTATCACTCACACTCCATCTCTAGATTCCCTTCTTATATATGTTTCACATGACAAAGACCCTTTTCAGGGATGTAGGGTTGACTTATGAATATAAATGGGTTGAACTGAACCATGAGAAACTCTGTTCTATTTGTCCCAACAGTTCAACATATCGATTTATGGTTTTCGAATGATTCATTTCAGGGCCTATTTTTTTTCCTTTCCTCTAAACGAAATACAAAAATGAGAAAAGCCAACTTTGGAAGATATTCATTAACCTTAGAGGTATTTCATGGACAATGCCCTCTAAGATTACTGAAGTACTCACTAGTTGGGATGAAGCTGGAACTGGAGATAGATGGAGGACTGTCCCTGCATGTATATGGTGGACAATCTGGAAGGAGAGGAATTCTAGATGTTTTGAGGATAGAAGCAATTCAATACAGAAGATCAAAATGAATTGTGTTCTACTTTTTTATTTTTGGTGTAAACAAAAGTGGCCAGAAGATACTGTATCGATCCTAGAAGTCCTAGAATACTGCTAGGATTGTAGGTCAGTAGTCTTCCTTTTGCATATTGTAAATACGGTTTTCAGTACAACCTATGTACTGTTTCTATATTAATATACACAAATGTTACCTTCTCAAAAAAAAAAATGAGAAAAGCCAAAAGTAGTTCCTTTCCATATAAAATTGATTCTCCGTAGAACAGTTAAGCTCACTTCCAAGTTAGAGGAGAGGAGCACCTGACATAGTTATTTGATGACTAATGAAAAGAGTAGAAGAAACTGAACTTTTTCCTAACCCAGCCATACTTCTTAGATTTGCAGGCATCATCCATATAATAAATCCCCTTATAGATATATTCCATGCCCAACATTGGGTGTACAGGAGCATCAGAAAGGTTTTGAGAAGTCCTAAACTATTCCACCCACTATTTTAATGTTTTGAGCGGGATGCTTAAACTCTTTCACATGTTATCAGAGAAACTCTTTTGGTTAACCTTGCTCTCTTACCCGCAAATTCAATCATTAATCCATACGTGAACAATTCACTAGTTACATTTTAAGGAATGTCTTTGAGATATCTAACACGTTACATCGGGTATATAGGCACATCCAAAGGGGTTATTAGACACATGTATTATGCCACTCATTTCTTTAAGCTTATATACACTGGAGACACAAATTTGAAGATTTAAATCCTCTTTGAAATGGGTCTTTATCCCAATCCCTGCATATCAGGAGAGTTTTTTGTATATGATAGCCCACAAAAACATGCTATAGCAATCAACTGTGTTGGTCTGGAGTCTAGTTATAGGCATAGAGAACCTCTTATAATTTGCTTCCAGTTCCCTTTCTTAGGCATTTTTCATATTTTCCCCCTCAAGTGGGATACAAGCACTCATCATACAGCTGAAGAAAAACTTAAACCACGCCTTCAGTAGAAATATGCAATGAGACCATACCTTGGCCCATGGGGGTAGGCAAATATCACCTATTGGTTCTCCATCTTGTTTGACACCAAAATGGTATGAGTTTGAGTTGATCAGAAATTCTGGCATGTAAAAGAATTCAGGAATCAACTCTTTCACATCACTTGTATTAGAAAGGCAGTTCCGAAATGTTCCTCCAATGCTATGAAAAAGCCGGTCGGCATGATCGAATTTGCCACCCTAAAAGTTGAGAAAACAAAGAAGACCAGAAAAATTTGAATAGCCGTTAAAAACTTTACCCTGGGTAGAAGACACAAACTCAAAAACACAATTAATCTCGACACTGCCGGGTAGATGAATCACTAAAGGATTAGAGAACTTTAGCTATAAACTATAGAAACCAATGATCAATAGTATGAGCAATACTCCAAGTACCTGAAGATTACGGTGGAGGGCTGTAAAAGGTTCCAACCTCAAGAGGTAAAATAGCACAATTCCCATGCTCGAGTAATGAGAACCATAGTAAAAACTGTTTAAAGCAAGAATGATTGCACATCATGTACCGTATCAAAGGTTACGTTTTGAAGGATATACCAAGATGAAAATTCAAATATTACCTGGGAATATCAGGGTCACAGAAGTTACGATATCTATCCTCAAAGACCTGCAGAGGTCAACTCGTATTGCATCACAAACAGAGAGCTATATTTATATGTGAACTTACTCAACAAATAAGTATTGACTAACCTCAAACCTTTTAACATCCAGTGCTCCAACAGGTTTTGAAAGATCCCTAAAGGTCGAAGATTTGTTAAAATCAAGAGTCTCCGATGAATAATCAGCCAGAACCCAAGGGAACACGGGGTACTGGGTCAAATCGTTGTATGATCTACCAGCAAGAGTGTTCAGGATCATCAAATACTCAAAGTTTGTTATCTCCCTCCTCTTCCAGCGTTCTCGAGCATTTTCTGCCATCTCCAATGCCACACGTCTGTCCACAAAGGAAATAACTCCAGCCTTGTCCCTGTAACCCTTGGGAAACATACTTTCATTTCTGTTTATAACTATTAAGCTTCCAACGTCTTTGGCATCCTTTTGCGATGCAAAGTTAAAAAATACAGGAGCAGTGGAATCATTGAAGAAAATCTCAATTGCTGTATATCTTAGCAAATATCTAGTCCAATGGACAGCCTTTACCTAAAATGAGAAACGTTTGAGAAAACAAGATTTAGGACAAAGAATATGAATTAAATCTTACAGAACAGCTTCAGCTCCAATACCTTGAAAATGCTCCATCTCCTGTGCCGATTTATATTGTTAGGATGCTTTTGATGCGCATCATTATTAACAGCACCAATGCTATTAATGGATCTTCCTCTCTCACAATCTAAATCAAAACTGATGGGCCACTTGAGAAATTTGTGATTTTGGAGTCCCCCTAACTGATCAGACTTGTTGACATCAAACTTCCCAGAAGAGTCAAAGTTTCTGAAAACGGATGACCCTCCTGTACCTTCAACCAGAAACTCACCGAAGAAATGCAAAAATTTCTTTTTCACTGCTAGATGTCCAGCTAACTTTCTCTTTGGTGTAACAAGGACACAGGGGACTGACATGAGAACCTGAAAATAAATCCAAGCATTAGAAATGCTGAATTAGTTCTTTGCTTATCTAGATGTAGAGATAAATTTTTACCTCACTATCTTCTGATTCCATCTGCGTGGAGGAGCAATCTAAGTCTTCCTTAGCAATGTCCTTCAGATCACCACTCTCTTTTACGACCTCCAAATACTGTCTATCTGACAAGTCCTCCGAGCCAGGCTTTTGCCCACTAAGTTCGCTCTCACTTTCATTCAATTCAGATGAACCATCATCCGTAATCTTCCTTATCCCTTTCAGCAAGAACCTCTTCATTTGCTCTGGTATATGTGCTGCAAAACCGGCTTTGGAATCATTGAAGGGATTAAGAGCCTCAACGCTAGGAGTGGTAGAGGTAGGACGACAAAGCTTTTCATCAAAATGATAATTCCGTCTCAACTTTTGTCGGCGACGCCATGCATCCTCTGTTTTATCAAGTTTCCAGTGTGTTACTGTGCTGTTTGGAAATGGATCAGCTGACCAAGGACCCCTTTCATCAATGAGAGAACGAAAAGTGTGAATCCATTTACCCTATAAGAGCAAAAACCTAAACTGTTAAGCACTGTTATGAAAAGCTCGATGTGGGAAGCATAGAAGCAACAAGCCAGTGACAATATTTCTTATACTTACAGCAACTATTTGCTGATGTTCATCATATGCTAGTTGGAAAGAACTCCTTCTGTTGTCATCGGAGGCAAGAATGACATTTAAACTACTCCGCATTTCATCTTCAAAAGCTTTCTTTTGGTTAGAATCTGCAATTGCAGTTTCATCCAACCTAACACGAAGCTCCTGCAACTGCATGGTCCTATCTGCTGTTGAACTCTTGACATATTTTACTTCATCAGCAAACTGGACAAGATGGACAGAAATTTCACTAGGCATAAAGCATAAGTGAAAAAATAAAAACCAAGGAGAAATAAAAGAGAAGCAAAGTTTCTGCAAACAAGCTCACGACAAAGAAAATTCTAACCACATACTGTCCCGCCAATGTTAGACTAACATAGATGACCACCTTCCGGTTTCATTAAGCCCCAATATTTTAAGTATTAGAACAGAAGTCGTCAACAGTTTAGTTTTAACGAATAATAGCTGTTCATTTTGGTCACTGAGGCACTTAGCAAAACGAGGGACAGAGTGGTAATTGGAAGTTCTTTCAGGGGCTTTCTCAACAAACATTCAGGTGTCTCAATTGTTATTTGCAGAGAACACACTTGTTATATCAGGCTGATGAAGATTAGCTCCTTAGGCTGAGGAACACATTGTAATTTTTTCAATTAGTCCCAGACTAGAGGATAACCCAAAACATATAGTACTCGGCAGCACTCCCCAGCTGAAAAGTATCCCTCCCAATCACCTATCCGGATTTACCTTTGGGGGTGTATCATAAAGACCAAGCAATAAGGAAAGCAACGACTGAGAGAGTTGAGAAGAGATTAGTAGGACGGAAAAGAGGTAACTTGTCAAAAGGAGCAAAAGAGAAATCAATTAGGAGTACTTTATCCAGCATTCCGGCGTCTCAAGTCCAGTATCCCAACTTACTTTAAGTTATATTGTCCATGCCTCTGACCTTGTTTTCTCTACATTTTGTAGAACACATGAGATTCCAGTCAATGTTGATGACTTGTTCTCTTTAGAGATTAGAGAACCACATTCTTTTATAAGTGTCCCTACTTTGTGTATTAAAATTTGGATGCAGGGATTTTGTCCACTTTTTACAGTAACTTATTTTCATAATAAAGGTCAAACATTCTATTGGTAACAAACCAGCACGTATGGAAACTCCCTGGAACAAAAGTACATAAATGGAATTCGAAAAATTCAACTAAAAGTCAATCCAAGGAGTAGGAGATACAAAAAAAAGGTCAGGGAGACTACTGAAAAAGGGAACAAAAAAAAAATTCTTAAGACTAAGAAGTGGTCATGGTGGGAGAAATAACAGAATTCACAACTTTCATGCATGTACTCACCAGAATGCCTCAACTCTAAAGTACAAAATATTAAGTTATATAGCATAGTACGCACCGCAGAAAGCACACGATCCTTTTGAATCAGATTGTGAATGGTGCTTCCCTCTTTAGTACTGCTCCCTGACTCTAAAGAATCATCTCTGCTCACAATACTTGTCGCTAGCATCAATTTCCCGCAATTGACAGTTTCTCGAATCATGTGAGCTATAACATGAAATCTAGCCCCGTCATCCAGCGCCCCATAATGAGACCTAACTGCGAGTAATGCCCTAAACATGTGTTGAATTGAATGTCATATCTTGTCAATACAAATGAGAAGCCAGACAATACCACATAATTTAAGAGACATAGGAAAGATAAATGAATTATGAAGCATTACCAAATGAAAAGCTGCAAGCGGCTCTTGCTTTGCTCATCATCAGCAGTCAGAAGGCAAGGCAGAAGGGGAATAACCTGTTGTACACATCGAGATGCTCGTTCAAGCGACGATTTACAAAGATATAGGATAATCAACCGAAATACAATTCTTGGACACTTTTCCCCTCTTAAAAGCATAGCCTTATCAACAGGCTTGTTGGGTTTTCCAGCCAAAGCATTGCTAATTCCCCCTGATACGACAACTGCAGCCATTTCTGCAGCTGGTATATTCAGTGATTCTACCAAGCCACGGGCTCTTTGGCTAAGTGATGGTGTTACTGACTGTGAGGACCTGGGTAACATCTTGCTTGGTCCTTTGCCATTCATCTCACTTATAGCATTCCAAAGATTGTCACATAAATTCCACCACTCATCGCCAATTTTCTCATTTTCATTAACGACAGGCCGCTTGGAAACATGACTCCTGGAAAGAGAGAAACAAAAAGAGCTTTTACAAAATTGAAAGCAGTGGAAGCGATGTGGTAACTTCTTCAATTTGGCAAGGCCAGCCAATAAACTGCTGCAACATCAGGTACCTATAAAAAAGCCAAACTATATCTGCAGTACCTCGATTGCTTCTCATCAGGTTCTCCTTGGAGGGCATCAAGTAAAGCAGAACCAAGGTCTTTCAGATGTTCTAGTTCTAAGAACTCTGAAGAAAATTCTGTGTTGCTGGCTGGATACTGTGGCCAATAGAGAAAAATCAAGTTTAATACACTTGCAGCAAGAAATGAAACAACAAAAACAACATTCCACTTCTACTGGATAAATTCATAAAGCCTCCATCTTATTAATGACCCAATGTTCTCTACCAACGACCAGCATCTTATAGTGTGCCAACAGCGAAGCTGGGTTTCAAACAGAAATATGGTCCAATTTCCTTACTACAGGCAAAAGAAATAAGTCTTTGTCACTTGTCGGGAAAGTACTTGGCTTCCACGGTACAAATAATAACTGCTAGCCAATAGAAAGACTTCAGGCAGCTATTGGTACCTCTTTCATATTCTCTATTGCTATCTTCGATTTAGTTTTCTAAATATATTGTCTTGCTATTACTTGCTATCGGTGCTTTTTCCATCTTCTTTAGCCGAGGGTCTATCGGAATCAGTCTCTCTGCCTTCCAGGGTAGGGGTAAGGCTGCGTACATCCTACCCTTCCCAGACCCCACTTGTGGGATTACACTGGGTTGCTGTTGTTGTTATGTTGTTCTAGAAAGACTTCAAACAAATACTCCGAGCAATACAAGGGAGACGAGGAGATGGTAAAATTAGAGTGTACAGGAGCTCACGGTTCAGATACTTCTTCAAAAGTTTAAAGCTACTAGTTTTGAAATTTAAACCTACAAAGTGAGCTACAGACGACTTGCATTAACTTACTATAACATTTATGTTTCGGGAATAATACCAAAAAACTTTGCAAGTGGTCCGTGGACAAGGCAATAATTGTTATGGTGGGGAGGAAAAGAAAAAATACAATAATCACTTACGCATTTAGCAAAATACCAGTTAATTTCAGTTGACCAAGAATAGAGAGAAAAAAATGGGTGGAGGAGCTAGAGTTTCAAGCGAGACAAGTACCGGAAGATTAAACTTCATTTCAGAAAGAAGCATCTCATCAACAAGTTTTAAAAGATACAGCATGTTGTCTCGACAAGGCTGAGTGACAAGAATGTTTCCCACTGAAGATAAGTCTAACAGCTTGCGGACTAAGTCCTCGTACAGATCACGAAGGAAGTGCCTATAAGCAATGCCACCCTAGGAACAAAAGCTTGAAATAGTCAAATCGTTGACAACAAAACTCAAGTTGTAAAAGGATTGTCTCACAAAGTACAGGTAAGAACATACTTGTTCACAATGTACAAGGAGAAAGTTCACGGTCTCCTCCAAGTGTTGCCAGCCACCTTTTATAGAATGCATGTAATGACAAAGAACAACACAGTAGAAACTCCTCAAAAGATTTTGCTCACTAGTTTCAGTATCATTGTTAATTTTCGACTCCAATTTGTAGTTTTTCAATGCATTAAGCTTCACGGAGGCATCCAGCCATGCATTCCACCCGTGTTCCTAAGCAACAATGTTCAAGCAATAAGAATGTCACAAAGTTAAAGATGAGAAATATCCTAAAGCAACAGATCGGATTTCTACCATTAGAGCTTCAACGTTTGTAGTATTCGAATCGAGAAGATCAAGTAGATCACTAACAATTTTTATTCTTGTAGGAGCATCCTTACAACCTGATAAGAATCTGAAAATAAGGGCTAAAATCTGAGGAAGGAAAAACTGAGAGCTATTTCTGCTACTTTTCTGAAGGTCGAGTTGGTTATGCTTCTGTAGAACCTGAAACAAAAGATCCAAATAGTTCAATGAATTTCTGCATGTGCACTGACTATTGAATAACCAATCAAACTTTGCAACACAACCACCAGTTAGTACATTGTATAATGGCATGACTTGCTAAGTGAGATTGTTATCTGGGGAAAAAAACGAGAGCACCAATTAACATGCATCACCTGTTTAGGGCTGGCACCGCCAAGCAGAACGTCAAACAATGTTGCACACAAGAGATCTGTCTGAGGAAATTTAAAAAGTCTGTCAGATATAACCGAGAAAATGGGTTGCATCCTTGAACTAACTTTCCTAAGGCCCTCTGAGAGAGATTTAGATCTGCCAACAGCAATACTGAAAAATTTTGATCCTTTCTTCTCTAACGGAAGACCAACCAGCAGTCGTCCAAGGAACTGCAGACCTAGTAGTCTGATGGGCTCGAAGTCCCTGCAACAAGTACAGCAAACGATGGACAATCGAAACAGACACTGGTTTTGAATAATTCCAACAAATTACTCAGAAGGCACATTCTCTACAACAATTTATGTACACGGGAATATAAATATAAGGTGAAATACATAACGGCCCCTTTAAGTTGAATACTTCAATGTGAATGGTGTTTTCGAGAGAAGTATCAATGCTTCTTTTATTACTATTGTGCCTAAGAAAGAAGGTGCATCTTGTATGAGAGACTACAGGCCTATTAGTCTCGTGGGGAGCATTTACAAGATTATTTCTAAAGTGCTTTCCAACAGACTCAAGAAGGTTCTTGACGTGTCTGTTTCAACTTCCCAGAATGTATATGTGAAAGGTAGGCAGATGCTGCTTTGGTGGCAAATGAACTTGCAGACTCCAGAAGGAAAAATAGAGAACCCGGCGTACTATGCAAGTTGGACCTTGAGAAGGCTTTCGACCATGTCAATTGAGAGTTCCTGGATTTCATTATGATGCGGATGGGGTTTGGGGCAAGATGGAAGGGATGGATCAAGTTCTGCATTTCCTCAGTCAGATTCTCTGTCCTGGTTAATGGTAGCCCGTGTGGTTTCTTTGGCAGCTCCAGGGGCCTCAGGCAAGGTGACCCCCTATCCCCCTTGCTATGCATTCCAGTGATGGATGCTCTGAGTAAAATGATGGATCGCGTGGCTGGCGGAGGCTTCTTGAGAGGATTCTCAGTTCCGATCGGGGTGCCCAGTGCCCGAAGAGTCTCTCATTTGCTTTTTGCGGATGACACCCTGGTTTTCTGTGATGCCGATATGGATCAGTTGACCTACCTGAAGCAGGTCCTCCAGTGGTTTCATATAGTATCAGGACTCAAAATCAACCTCGGCAAGTGTGAGATTTTCCCGATGGGCAAGGTTCCCAACATTGATGCTTTGTCTTATGTTCTCAGATGTAAGGTGAGCTCCCTTCCCACTTCTTACCTGGGTCTCCCATTGGGCGCTTCGCATAAGGATACTATGGTTTGGAATCCAGTGATCGAAAGGGTTGAAAAAAGATTAGCAGGCTGGCAGAAACGGTACTAGTCAAAAGGCGGTAAGGAAGTGCTTATTAAAAGCACTTTATCGAGTATGCCCACCTATTACTTGTCCTTGTTGCAAGCTCCTGTGAGCATCACAGAAAAACTGGAACGGCTTCAAAGGAATTTTCTTTGGGATGCGGCGAATGAAACTAGAAAGTTTCATCTAGTGAATTGGCAGACAGTAACTTCCCCAAAGAAGTGGGGTGGACTTGGAGTAAAAGATCTTAGGTATTCAACAGAGCTCTGTTGGGGAAGTGGCTGTGGAGATTCGGAGTAGAAGAGCATGCTCTATGGAGAAAGGTCATAGTAGAAAAGTACGATTCCACAGGAGGGGGTTGGAGGACCAAGGCAATCACAACACCTTTCGGGTGTGGCATTTGGCATGTGGAGGAGCATCATGAAGGATTGGGAATCCTTCAATGGCAACATCACTTACAAGGTGGGAGATGGAATGAGAATCAGCTTTTGAAATTATAAGTGGTGTGGAGAGGATACTCTGAGGGTCTCCTTCCCCACGTCTTCAGAGTTTCAAACTAGGAGGAATTGATGGTCTAACAGATTCGTAAGGAGCATGAAGGGGGTAGTTTGGGACCTCTCATTTAGAAGGAACATGCAAGATTGGGCGGTTGCGGAGCTCCAAGATTTATTGACTTGCTATATGGGCAAGACAGGCCCCAACCATCTTGTGATTCTTGGTGATTCTTGGAGATGGGGTTTGCGTGGTGATGGTTTGTTCACCGTAAGCATCACAGAAAAACTGGAGCGGCTTCAAAGGAATTTTCTTTGGGATGCGGCGGATGGAACTAGAAAGTTTCATCTAGTGAATTGGCAGACAGTCACTTTCCCAAAGAAGTGGGGTGGACTTGGAGTAAAAGATCTTAAGATATTCCACAGAGCTTTGTTGGGGAAGTGGTTGTGGAGATTCGGGGTAGAAGAGCATGCTCTATGGAGGGAGGTCATAGTAGAAAAGTACGATTCCACGGGATGGGGTTGGAAGATCAAGGCAATCACAACACCTTTCGGGTGTGGCATGTGGAGGAGCATCATGAAGAATTGGGAATCCTTCGGTGGCAACATCACTTACAAGGTGGGAGATGGAAGGAGAATTAGCTTTTGGAATCATAGGTGGTATGAAGAGGATACTCTGAGGGTCTCATTCCCCCATGTATTCAGAGTTTCAAACCAGAAGGAATTGATGGTCCAACAGATTCGTAAGGAGCACGAAGGGGGGAGCATCATGAAGAATTGGGAATCCTTCGATGGCAACATCACTTACAGGGTGGGAGATGGAAGGAGAATCAGCTTTTGGAATCATAGGTGGTGTGGAGAGGATACTNGGCATGTGGAGAAGAATTGAGAATCCTTCAGTGGCAACATCACTTACAGGGTGGGAGATGGAAGGAGAATCAACTTTTGGAATCATAAGTGGTGGGGAGAGGATACTCTGAGGGTCTCCTTCCCCACGTATTCAGAATTTCAAACAAGAAGGAATTGATGGTCCAACAAATTCGTAAGGAGCATGAAGGGGGTAATATGGGACCTCTCATTTAGAAGGAACATGCAAGATTGGGAGATTGCGGAGCCCCAAGATTTATTTACACTACTATATGGGCAAGATAGGCCCCAGCCATCTTGTGATTCATGGAGATGGGGTTTGCGTGGCAATGGTTTGTTCATCGTAAAGTCCTTTTACCAGGGTATGTTGGTGAGAGAGGAGGCCTCTTTTCCATACTCCTCGATTTGGATTCCTAAGGCGCTCACGAAGGTGTGCTTTTTTGCATGGCTAGCGGCGAGGGGAGTGATTTTGACTGCTGAGAATCTACAAAAGAGAGGAATTACACTTGTTAGTTGGTGCTACATGTGTAAAAGCTCAGGGGAAGAAGTTGATCATCTTTTGTTGCATTGCCCTGTGTCCTCGGCTTTGTGGAGGGCAGTCCTGAACCTTTTTGGTGTTCAATGGGAAATTCCAAGCACTGTAGAGGAAATGTTATATAGCTGGGCCGGTTTCCGTAGAAGAAGAAAGCAAAAGGCGTGGAAGTTCGCCCCGTTAGCTCTTATGTGGATAGTTTGGGGGAGAGAAATAGGAAAGCTTTTGAGGGGATTGAGTCTCCTTTTTCACATCTTAAGAATAGTCTTTTATCTTTGATCGCTTTTTAGTGCACTCATAGCCCCTACTTGTATAGAAGATTGGACGTCTTTTGTAGAGAATCATGTTCTGATATTCTCTACTTTTTGGTATACTTCCTGTATACAGGAGTTCTCTCCCTTTTGATTAATACAATTTACCTAATCACAAAAACAGTTATGCACAACGATCACACAAACACCTCAACTGGCCCCTTTATCATTTAGACACTTCAAGTGAAGTGTCCATTTAGTAGATCAGGTAAATACCCGAGTGCAACAAATCATATACGTGAGTTACACTTGCCAATGATGAGTCAAATGAGCCAATTAATGAATGACACATGTAATTTGCAATAAAACATAAACACATTAACAAAAACAGAGAATGAATTTAAAGAATGAAAAAACCCTTTCACTCACTTCAAACCAGCG